>ML779790.1:606267-652964 GCA_009831015.1 Picea engelmannii
ATGTTAAGGGTTGGTGTGGCTCAGGCCGGGTGCGATCCCCGGGTGATTTTGACGGCTTAGATGCCCCTGAGTCGCGGTTTCTCAAGCCACAGGTTAATCGCAGGTCCTGCACAAATTAACAAACAAAAAAAAAAAAATTTCATTAACTTTTTACTTAAAATAATTAGATAACATGTTCAAAACAATCTATTAATTCACATATGTTTAAGTTCTACAACTGGGACCAACAACGAAGGAATGGAATTTTGTCCTAAGAAAATAAAAATTATAGAAGATGTAAATGATGATGAATTAGTCCTTAGCTCATCTAGAGTGGTGTTGGAAGTTAATGAAAGAGAGAAAAACTTTTACAGAACTATGATGGATATAGTGGAACGAACGTGTAAACACACTTTCCACTTACAATACAAAAATCAATCCAATGATTTGAAAAACTAGGCTATATCTAAACTATAGGAAGAGTTTCCAAATAAATGGTAAATGAGACCTGTCATACTTGCAATAGCAAAAACATAAAACAACAAAAAAAGAATCATTCAAGAAGAAATATTCCTAAAAATTCTTTTCTAGAATATGTATATATTACTACAAATCATTTCTAATTTATTAATATCAATCTTGTTATATTTAGTTTTCATATATCAATATAAAAATATTTAATTGGCACGTTACTTTTTTGAGGAAGATTATGAAAATCTCAAAGGATCAACGAGATGATATCTGAAATATGCCAGTAGGAATGTCGAAAAAAGTGTTCAAGAAAATGGTAAAAGAAATGGACATAATTGCATCGCATGAGGAGCCATCTCAACAACAACATGTTTCAAATGTATGAAATCATTGAATTTTTCTATTAGGTACATATAAATAAATAATTTAGCATTAATTATTAATTTTCAAGTATTTTCTTGCAGAAAAAAAAACCAAAATGGAACTCATTCAACACATAAAACATGATGAGAAGGAAGAAACGGGTTGATAGAAAAGTTTGTGAGTAATTGTTATTTCCTTATAACATTAAATCAAGATTAAATTTTTGTATCTTTTAAGTTGTTTTAGAACAACCATCCTTGGATGTCTTCAAACAGGTGCTAACATACAAAGAAGAGCCATCACAAGAATTGATTGACATTTGACTAAGTAAGGGTTGTGAGTATATGTTGGCATATCAAAAATTAATTGTGGAATTTGCGAGTATTTATGTTGTTTTAGTTATTTCATTTTATTATTAATGGAACAAAAAGTATATTTTATATTAAAGCTATAATTTATTATGGGGTGTATTAAAACAACAGGAAACAAAGTATGGAAATGTGCCAACATAAGAGTTGTTGATAGAAAGAATGAGATTTGGTTTTGAAAAAATGTGTATAATTCAGGACTCGATTCTTTCTATGGTATGTTAGTTTTCAATTTACATTCATGTATATTATTTATTTCAATTTTCATTATTCTCACCAATGTAGATACACTCATTACACTTTCTTTTTATTTTTTTAGATGGAACCATTTGAAGAAGCGGAAAACAATCAATCCAATCAACAAAACATTCGACCAAATAACCCAAGTCATGGAAGTAGCTCGAGCACGTCTAACAATAGTTACAACAAAGAATGATGATCAATATATTTGGATATCAATGCAAGCTGTTGTATTTTTTGAAATAATTGTCTGTGAAAATCATAAATTTTGTTTAATGTAATGGACATAGTACTATCCCAATTGAAAGACAAGGGGTTACCAATAAGGGTCCCATTTTGTATGACAAAGAACCTCTTATTCATATATAATAAAATATGTTTTTTTAATTCTTTTGTGTTGTCCAATGCTCTTATGAAATGTTACATTGCTAAATACATATATGGATGATTGAATATTGTAACGAAGAGATGCGAACAATGATGATATAACAAGATAATCCAAACATCATATCCAAATGCACTAATCAAAATTTAATTTATATGAATACTATTATAGGATATATGTCAATTTTTTGATAAATAATGGAATTAAAAAATAACAATAATTGTGCACTATCACAGGTTGATGCTTCTGAAAAGAAAAAATGACAACCGATGCGTTCAATGATAAAAATCATTGGTGCCTTTAATTATAACATGCACCAGTGCTGTAACATAATACACACCGGTGATGATATAAATTGAAAAAGAATTGATATTAATAATATTTTAACCAATAATAATAATAATAATAATACATCTTATTGGTGAGTTCCATTTATAAGTGCACCAGTGCTTCTCTTTCACGAGTCTGCATACGGGCCTTCTTGACATCATGCGCTGGTCCTGTTTGTTTTTGAATGCCCCAGTGCATGTTATCATTGATTTTCTCAGTGCTTTATTCCTATTAAGGCACCAATGTGTTTATGTTTATAAGAGCACCAGTGCCCCATATTTCTTGGAAAAATATGGTGCTTTGGTTGACATGTGAGCATCGGGGATTTAAGTTCTAGAACGCATCGACGCTCGGTATCATAGATTCGATCGATGCATTATTGTTATTAAATAACCATGTTGTAGTTTGTATAAACGCACTGGGGATCCAATATTTTAGGACTAGACCAATGCCTATTATGCAATGTAGGCACCGATGCATTAATGTTTTAAGCACATCGATGTTTATGTTCTATGAAGCGCACCATATGGAAAAACATTCGCTACACCCTCCACCTGCCTAGATTTTTTTAGTTATAATAAAGTTCCATTATAATCTCCACAAACCATCCACTACCAAAAATGGATGTTTTCGCGGAGGCTTTTTTTGAAATTTTTTGTCAAATTTTTAACACTAAAATCCTCCACTATAACCTTCTCTAGAGGTTCTTTTCCTTGTAGTGTGCCATGCTCATGGTCACCTATTTTGCGATTACCCAATGAATATAAAACAAAACTATGCCAGGTAGCTAGAGGATACTTATGTGGAAGGCTTCACTAAAATCCAAGGAAAGTGGAGGGGAGCAAGAGGATAGGGAGTCCAGACAACAAAGGAGGGAGGAGTCGGAAAAAATAAATTCAATTTCCTGGAGGAAATATCCCTCGAGAGAGAATAACACACCAGGGAAGAACCAAAGAAATAAGAAACCAATAATTGACAACCCCTGTCGACTCAGATCCATAAGAAATATCAGGGAAAACAAAACGAAATACTAGGGAACCAAGGAAAATCTATAGATATAGGAGTAAGAGAACTGGAAAGGAAATATAAGGAGAACCAAAACACAAAAAAACAAGACTCAGGAGGATATGAGATGAAAATGGAACATATTGAAAAACAACCAAAATCCCGAAAGCAATATCATGGAGAACAAGAAGAAACGGCCAAAAATATAGAGCAAATGTCATATATATAGTAGAACTCACAGAAAAATGGTGGGAAGGAAATAGGCATGGGGACCATATCTATATCATTGGGTGGATTTAGAGTCAAAACCAACTCCCTAAAGATCCTTAATAAAACAACCAATGAGTAAACAACAAGGGGCAGAAAACCATATAGTCATGTGATCGAAGAAATGAGAGAACACCTATTTGATTCAGGCCAAGTAGTAGGCCTCTTGGAAAGGTACTTCAAAACCCAACATAAGTGATATAATGAATATAATATCATCGAATGTGAGTGGTTTAAATGCCCCATCCCAACATAGAATGCTGAAAAAAAGGATAACTCGGGAGAAGGATGAGATATTAATGATTCAGGAAACAAAGTGTGATAGAGAAACTATGGTAAAGATAGAAAAAAAGGTTTGGAAAGAGTGCGAGGTAGAATCAATTGATTCCTAAGGGGATTCTAGCATCTCGACGATCCTTTGGGACCCAATGAAATTGAATTTGGATCTGCTCATTCTCTTTCCAAGGATCCTCACTATGAGTTTTGTGGGGATTGGATATCATTCCCAAAATTTCATTTTGAATGCATATAGACCTATGAATCCTCCTCTTAAGAGAAATTTTCTTGTTTCTGTGACCCAACTTAGGGCCACCCTCAATGAAAATCCCTCTATTATTGGGGGATATTTGAATATGATCACTGCCCTTTGGGGAAAAAAAAGGTGGATCTAGGCATCTTCAGGGGGAGAGAAAAACATTTTGAGAATGGATAAAGAACAATAGGCTCATAGACATTCATACCAATAGTGTCCCTTTCACCTAGAATAATAAGAGAAGGATGGGAAATAGCATAAATGTTCTTCTAGATAGTTTTCTGACCTCGGAAGCCATTTTCTGAGGACAACAATATATAGCAATGAAATTCATCCCTTTTTATGGCTCAGATCACTGGTCGATCAACCTCTCTTGGGAGGAAAATTTAGTGCCTCTCCTCAAGTCCTTTCGGATGGAAAAGTTTTGGATGGACCACCAAGACTTCATGGAGAATATCGAAACCTGGTGGGGTGAGCTCCCAAACCTATATGGAACTAAAATGTACCATATTTTAATAGAGGTTGAAATACATCAAAGTCCAAATCAATAAATGGAACAAGAAAGTGTTCGGGAATATCTTTGAGGAAAAGAAACTGTTAGAGACTAAAATGGCGGAAATTCAACTAATAGAAACAACAAGGGCCATAATAGAGGAGACTAAAGAAAGAGAACCTCAAATCATAATGGAAATAGACAAGCTATAACTCTAGGAGGAAATCCTCTGGAAACAAAAATCTAGAGTTCGGTGGTTAAAAGAAGAGGATCGAAACAATTTTTTTTTTCCATAACTCCCTTCTGCAAAGAAGAAACCAAAACATGATTACAAATATTATCGAAATTTCTGGAAAAAGAGTAGACTCTACTGAAGACATAGAAAAGGAATCGGTAAACCATTTTAAACTCCTACTCACAGAGCTAGAAGAGAATAGGACGAAGGCTATCCAAGAGATCACAAGACACATCCCAAATCTTGTAACCTAGATCAAAACATAATTTTAATGGGGCGAACCTCGCTGGAGGAAGTGGAAAGGACAATTATGGAAATGAAAATGGGGAAGTCATCTGGGCTAGAGGGATTCACTATTGATCTCTTCCATAAGTGTTGGAAGGTTAATGGGAAGTACATTTGGGAGGTTGTGGAAGAATCAAGAACATCGGGTTCCATTCTCAAATCTTTCAATGCCACCTTCATTGCCCTAATCCCAAAGGAAAAAGAGGCTAACACGACATAAAATTTTAGACCAATTGTGCTATGCAATGTCATCTACAAAATCGTGTCCAAACTAGTGGCCAACAGACTCAAAACATTATTGAAAAATATCATTTCAAAGGAATAGGGGGGTTTCATGGAGAGAGGACAAATCATTGATGGGATATTAGTTGTGCACGAATCTATTCACTCCATGAGGAATTAAAAAAAAGCAGGCATGCTCATTAAATTAGACATGTCAAAGGAATATGACTGAATAAGTTGAAAATTCCTGTGAAAAATGCTAGAGGCCTTTGGATTTGTATAGGAATGGGTATGTTGGATCTATGGGATAACATCCTCATTCTTATTTTCAATCCTAATCAATGGGTCCCCATCCAAAAGATTCAACCCGATGTGAGGAATCTGACAAGGGGGCCCTCTCTCCTCATATCTCTATATCATCCTAGTAGAAGGGATGGGAAGGCTACTCCAGAAGGAGGTGACCGAGAAGAAAATCCAAGGTATAAGACTGAAATATGAGGTATATCCTTTGAACCAACTCTATTTTGTCGACAAAAACCTTCTCATGGGTGTACCCACTATCAAATAATCCAGAGCTATCAGGTGTGTGCTGGAAATATATAAATAGGCCTCCAATTCAGTCATAAACCTATCTAAATATCATTTTTTTTCTTTAACGCTTCAATTACTATACAAATAGATGTAGCCAGGATTCTTGGTTTCCAAAGAGCTAGCCTCCCCTCCAAATATTTGGGAGCCCCAATAATTGAAAAAACCATCTAGAACATATCGCAGCAAGAACTACTAGAAAAATTAGAAACTAAGATAAACAACTGGACCCATAGATTCCTGACTCTTCCTAGGAGAATTATTCTCAACAAGTTTGTCCTTAGCTCCTTGCCCCTGTACTTATGATGCAGGAGCATCTCTCCACCTCATCACGCAACATCTATTCAACACATTGGTGCGCATTCAAGGAGGGGAGAGGCGCCAACCCTCTCATTTTTCCCTCGATTTTTAAATTTTAAATGTAATCAATGCAAGTAAATGTTGTAAGGAAAATCCAAGTCATGCCTTTGTGCAGGAAGGAGATAAGGTCGCCTTTAATGGCTGACAAGATGATGAGATCTAGATCCAATTCAGACTAGATAGCCATTGAATGTAATTCAATGTAATTAATGAGAGTAGGTGAGTTGGAGGGAGAGCTCGAGGAGCCCCTATTTTGTAAAAAGATATTTGTATCAAAATTTATTAGATATAGCATGTAGAGGATATGAAAAAGTAGAGATATCAATAGAGGAGAAAAGAGTCGAGACTCAGTTGTAGTCTAAACTCACACCCATTGTAAACATACATTCATGTTAATACAAAGAGTAGTATTTCCTGCATGATATTCTTTGTGTGTGGTCATGCTTTTAGTGAATGTCATATGTGTGTTTCCTTGAATGTGTGTTGTAGATGTATGTTA
Organism: Picea engelmannii; assembly: GCA_009831015.1. Lineage (NCBI taxonomy): Eukaryota > Viridiplantae > Streptophyta > Pinopsida > Pinales > Pinaceae > Picea > Picea engelmannii. Next base: position 612,890 of record ML779790.1, read on the forward strand.
TATTCCATCTGCAGGTGATATATAGACTTCCCTATTTGTCTGTGGGTTTTCTGATTTTATTCTAGGTTCTTTGAGGCTAAATGCAAGGAGTGCATGACAGAGTGTCAAGGACTCTATCTACTTCGAGTTCAGAGGAGAACGTGCCAGGAGGGAACACCAGAATATTTTACAGACTCAGAGAGGAGCCTCAAGGTTATTGATCATCTTGGAGGAGATATTGTGCGGGGGAGGCACAAGTAGAGATAATTGTTGAAGATTCTATAGAGCTCTGCTAGGAGCACATTGAGTAGGTGTAAGTGTGCATAGGTAAACTTTGTTTCAAGTTATGATAAGAGAAGTGTCGGAGGAGAAGACACTCACAAAGTTACTGAATAATCTAGAAATCTCAACAAGGAGTGCTTGAACAGAATTTGCCAAGAGGGCACATATATCCCTTTGAAGGGTGCAGAAGGGCTGAGTCCCTTAGAGATTCGAGCAAGAAAAATCCTAGGAGGAAGAGTGTCATTGCACACAAAGTCTCTGCAAAGAGTGCGGAAGGCTGAGATCTTTCCAAGTCTAAGAATGTGGGAGAAGTGCTAATTGTGTAGAGAAGCGCAAAGTGTGTGTGTAGGTGAAATTATTCCAAGTTCAAGCTCAAGGAGGGATAGCCTTTTGAAGCGCAAGTTGAGACTCAGAGTAGTGAGCTCGCAGGAGAATCAAAGGCCACATACTTTGAAATTTGCAACATTCTTCCAATTTTGGAAGTTGGCAGAAGCTCAGGAGGGAGAGCAACATTAACCATCTGATCTTCTATCAGAGGAGATCTAGACGATTAAATTCCCACGTCTAGTATCAAGGAGGAGCATGTGGAGGATAGGAACATATCCCATCCGTCATATATGAGTGTAGAGGATCGACAACTGTCCAATCTAGAGGTAAGGCACACGAGCTTTAATTCTCTTTGTGTGCACAGGAGCGAGGATTCATCGAAGTCTCGAAGAGGTTAGGGACCGTCCATCATTGAGGTTGATAGGTGGCAGAAGATCATGGATTCTAGAAGGAATCACTCTAGATAAAGGAGAGAGAAGAGTTGGGATAATACCCGAATAGCGGAAGCCAAATAAGATCCGAGTAATCCAAGACAAAGGGATAGGTGTTGCCAGATACTGCACTCCATAGCATAAGCACTTTAGAGGAATTGGAGAGTGGAGGTGGAAATACTCGTGAAGCCTGAGGTCGAGAGGTCATCAAGGACGTCCATAAAGGAGGAAACTTGGAAAAATATTTGCTAGCATGGAGACCTAGCGTTCCAGAGGTCTTGTGGAGAAGTGTTTCAAAATTTCCCGAAGCGTTGGAGCCCGAAACAATTGAGGACCGTTGATATGAGGAAGAAGCATGGACCGTTGATTTGTGAGGGGAAGTGCGAAGTATGGAGGTTCACTTCGTTAGACAACCACTTCAGAGGATTTATGGGGTGTGCATGTGGATTCGAATGAAGCCTGAATTCCAAAGAGAGAGACTGAGTCATTGATCTAAGAGAAGAACGAGTATTGTTGATCTTGTTTCTGTGGTTTCAGAGGATTGTGCCTCCAAAATAATTGACCGTAACGTGAAGTGAAAATTCCAGGAGATTAGAGCTCTGAAGTGCCCTTTGAGTAGGCGCCTGGTCATATCTAGAGGTTACATGAGGAGAGGGGCCTAAAAATAGGAGCTAGCACCCATTGACATTGAGGTTTAAACAACGCTAAAGAGAGGGCCTGCGGGTTCTATAGAACCTGCACCTTAGGAATAAAGGGGCTTGTGTATAGAGATTTTGGGTTCAAGTAGGGGATCGAAGAGTCGACCCGACTTAGGAATTTGAAGATCCAAGACCGAGAGGTCGAGCAGCCCCAAGGAGAGAGAGGGGGCCTGCATCAGGTGGTATCAGAGCCTGATTTTATTCTCAGGCAAGAGGAAGGAGATAAAGGTGATAGTATGATACCAACATGTGGTATCCGAGCCTGATTTTATTCTCAAGGAGGAGGAAGGAGATAAAGGAGATAGTATGATATCAACATGTGGTATTAGAGCACAATTTTGGTTTGTAGATAGTAGGAAAAGGAAGAGAAGGTGAAGACAAAGTGAAATACTATGTGTATATTTGGTTGCAAGTGTGCAACAAACATTTTAAAACTAGGTGAGCTAAAGGCAGAGAAGAAAATGGGATATTGAAGGCCATAGGCATGGTCAAGGAAAGGACCGCCAGTAGAAAAGTAAAGTGAAAATGGATAAAGAGCTCAGTGAAATAAGAGAAGAGATGGAGAGGCTAGCATTGAATATGCAACAGGAGGAAAAGGTACACTGGAGGTACGAATGGAATCTGAACAGGAAGGAAAAATGGCATGTTCAAAAGTTGTTGGCCAAAAAGCAGCAACAGGTAATAAGGAGGTGGTTGAGGCATGCTGAAAACCTCAATGACACAGAACAGGAGATGGTTTACATCTATGAACCAAAAGTTGGGAGAACCCTCAATGATGAGGAGGAGAAGAGATTATAGGATATCATGAACTTCCAGGAGGGCAATGATGAAATTGTAGATTGTCAGGTGGGAAATGAGCTTGGATGAATGGAGGATCTCGTGAACTTCCAAGAGGGCAGTGATGGACTTTCAAATTTCCAGGTGGGAAATGAGATGAGATCAGTCGATCACATAAACTGCCAGGAGGGAAGAGGAGAAATCCCAGATTGGCAGGTGGGAAATGGAGAAGAGAGGAACTCAGCTGAGAGTTCATATCAGCAAGGAGTGCTAATAGAGGAGGATCAAAGGAGTATTCTGATCATTGGGGGAATTGAGATATTCCTACCAAGCAGCCCAGTTGAGGAAAAAGCATGTGTTGTAGGTGCAAAAATAGAAGGACAACCAAAGGAGACTTTCAAAGAGGAGGAGGAGAAGGAGAAGACACTGATGTTTTCCCCAACAGAAGAAGAAGAGCACTCAACATAATTTCTTAAAACTTTCAGACAGGGAGATGAACATGAGATGATTGCAGAACTGGAGTCTGTAGCAGAGTAGGAAACAAACATCATAGATTTTGCTGATCTTAGTGGATAATTGGAAGCCCTGGAGAGGAGGGTGATAATGCAAAGTATGCACATCCAACATGCTAAGTTGGAAACAGATGGAGGATTATACCAGCCCAAGGAACAACTTGGGGAAGTTGGAGTGGAACCAACATAAGAGGAGGTGAAAAAAGTCAATCTGTGAGAGAAAGAAGATGAGAAGAAACTCAGTGATGAGACTTCAAAATTGGAATCTGCAATAGGGTCGCAAGATAATGCCATAGAAGAACAAAACAACATGGGGGATCAGGATGATTTTCCCTTTGATGTGTATGAGGAAGAAGAATTACAACCGAGTAGACTACAAAGGAAAGGCTAACCAACAGAGTAGCTGGACAAGGTGATAGATGAGATAAGAAATCTGATGGTGAGGTCAGTAGCAGAAGAAGTCAACAAGGGGAAGCTAAACATGTGATAACTTGCATGAACAATAGGAGAGATGCAACAACAACAACAAAGTAGAGGAGCAGGTGGACAAATCCAGGGGAAAGTTTGGGATCTAGGGGGATTTCAACAACAGAGTAGAGGAGATCATGAGAAAGAGCTCATAATTTTCCTAGTAGTGGAGTATGATGCAGGAGCATCACTCCATCTCAGCACGTGCCAACTATTCAACACATTGGTGTTCATTCAAGGAGGGGAGAGGTGCCATCCCTCTCATTTTTCACTAGAATTTTAAATTATAAATGTAATCAATGCAAGTAAATGTTTTAAGGCTTGGGCGAAGCCAATTCATGCCTTTTTGTAGGAAGGAGATAAGGTCTCCTTTAATGGTTGACAGGCTAATGAGATCTAGATTTGATTCAAACTAGATGGCCATTGAATGTAATTCAATGTAATTAATGAGAGTATGTGAGTTGGAGGGAGAGCTCTAGGAGCCCCTCTTTTGTAAAAAGATCTTTGTATCAAAATTTATTAGATATAGCATGTAGAGGATATGAGAAAGTAGAGAGCTCAAGAGAGGAGAGAAGATCCGAGAATCAGTTGCATTCTGAGCTCACACCCATTGTAAACAAACATTCATGTTAATACAAAGAGAAATTTTTCCTGCATGAAATTCTTTGTGTGTGTTCATGTGTTTAGTGAATGTCATCTGTGTGTTTCTTTGAATGTGTGCTATAGATGTATGTTAGATTCCATATGAAGGTTATAGATAGACTTCCTTATCTGTTTATGGGTTCGCTAATTTTATTTTGGGTTCTTTGAGGTTAAATGCAAGGAGTGCATGACAGAGTGCTGAGGACTCTATGAGCCAATGCAAGGAGTGCATATTTGGACTCTGCTTCGAGTTCAGAGGAGAAAGTTACAGGAGTGAACACAATAATAGTTTACAGAATCAGAGAGGATCCTCAAGGTTACTAAACACCTTGGAGGAGAGAATGTGCAGGGGAGGCACAAGTAGACATAATTGTTGAAGATTATGTAGAGCTCTGCCAGGAGGGCATTGAGAAGGTGCAAGGGTGCATAGGTGAACTCTGTTTCAAGTTTTGAGAAGAGAAGTGTCGGAGGAGAAGACACTCATAGTGTTACTGAATACTCTGGAAAGATTAACAAGGATTGCTTGAGCAGAAGTTGCCAAGAGGGCATAGATATCCCTTTGAAGGGTGAAAAAGGGCTGAGTCCCTTAGAGATTCAAGAAAGAAAAAGACCAGGAGGAAGAGTGCCATTGTGCATGGAGTCTCTACAAGAAGTGCAGAAGGATGAGATCATTCCAAGTCTCGGACTGTGGGAGAAGTGATAATTGTGCAGAGAAGCGCAAAGGGTGTGTGTAGGTGAAATTATTCCAATTTCAAGCTCAAGGAGGGATATATTTTTGAAGTGAAAGTCGAGACTCAGAGTAGCAAGCTCATAGGAGAATCAAAGGTCGCAAACTTTGACATTTGTGAAACTCTTCCAATTTTGGAAGTTGGTAGAAGCTCAGAAGGGAGAGCAACATCAGCCATTAGATATGCTATCAGAGGAGATCTGGACCATTAAATTCCCATGTCCAGTATCAACGAGGAGCGCATGGAGGAGAGGAACAAATCCCATCCATTGGATCTGAGCGTATTGTATCGACAACTGTTCGATCCAGAGGTAAGGCACGTGAGATTTAATTCTCTTTGTTTTCATAGGAGAGAGGATTCGTCGAAGTCCCAAAGAGGATTTGTGGGGTGTGCATGTGGATTCGGCCAAAGCCTGAATTTCGAAGAAAGAGACTGATCTGTCGATCTCAGAGAGGAACAAGGACCGTTGATTTTGTTTCGATGGTTTCGAAGGATTGTACCTCCGAAAGAATTGACCTTATCTTGAAGTGAAAACAACCGGATCTCAGAGCTCTAAAGAGACCTTTGAGTAGGCGCCTGGTCATAGCCTGAGGTTACATGAGGAGAGGGGCCTAGAAATAGGAGCTAGCGCCCATTAGCGTTGAGGTTTAAACAATGCTAAACAGGTTTAAACAGACTGAATATTATCCGTTGGGGAAACAAAGGCGAGGGAATGTTCAAAGTTAAATATGCATACTTAAAAGAAACAAATTTGTTAGAGACATACAGGAGAAAGGACCGACAAGACATCTGGAAACTTGGGATTTGGCCTAAAATTTCAACCTTTCTATGGATTATCCTCTCCAGGAAAGTACTGACATGGGATAAACTAAGAAAGAAAGGGTACAAATGCCCCTCCATTTGCATGTTATGCAAAGAGGAGGAGGAAACCCTCACCCACCTCTTTTGTACATGCGAAGAAGTGAGAAGGATCTGGGATAATGGGGAAATGATGTTCCAAAGAGACAAGTGTGACAAAGATGACCGAACAAGCCTGATCATCGATTGATTAGTTGAACTATTCAAAAAACCCATCCTAAACAAAACTTGGGAAATATTTCCAAGGATAGTGATGTGGAATTTGTGGAAATAAATAAACATAATAATTTTTGAACAAAATACTCTTTCAACCCAGTTTGTGTGGAAAAAAATTAAAAATAATGTGGAAGAATCTATAGCTTCGAGTACTTGGACGTTAGAAGACCGAATTCTTCCTATGGAGGAACAAGACATTTTTAGAGGGTCAAACTTAGAACTGGCCTTCCAACAAGCAAATAAATCTCCTTCTCACAAAACATAAAATACAAACCAAGCTTGGAAGCCGCTGAAAAAAGGAACTATAAAACTAAATTTTGACGACACATCTAAGGATAACCCTCGAAAATTTGGAGCGAGGGGTCTTCTGAGAGATTTAGAAGGGATAATCCTGGCCATGTTAACCATAAATATGGGGTATAACTCCAATAATGGCGTGGAGTTGGAAGGTCTCATCAGAGGCTTGGAAATGGCCAAACACCATGGAATAACAAGTATTTTGGTGGAAGGCGACTCTCTCCTTATCATAATGGCTCTGAAGTTTCTGAGAGAGGGCTTTAATCCATAAAAAATCTCCAAAAATTGGATACTATCTCATGGTTGGGCATAGGTTTCCAACATGATCTATCATTTCTAGGTGATAATCCCAGCCCTAGGTAAGAAGGAGTGTCAACGCAGTGGAAGACTATTTGGCCAACGTAGGAGTTCAGTCGAAGACCTGAATGTCGAGGTGGAAGCTAGGGGATCCCACTAACTAAACCACTTGGCATGAAGCCACAAGATTAAATGAAATCGACATGAGACAGAACGTGATGAGTCAGGATGAGAATGAGATAATAGGAGGGGAGTCAGATAAAGGTACTAGGGAAACATTTGAGAGGCTGAGAGATAAGGACCTAGATAGAAAAGTAGAGAAAGACACTAGGACCCATGATGAGACAAGGGAGCCAGCTGCCACTCGTGATGCTAAGGGAACATGAAAGGATGGGGGGGATCATTCCATAGTAGGGATCGACTTTCATATTGACAAAACCAAATTCATGTAGTAATTTGATGAGTACTATAGAGGATGCATGTATGGGACGAGGTGCCTCATGCAGTGAGAATATCAGTAAGTCAACGGAATAATGGAGGGGACGATGCCTCTTAGTGCAGATTGAGTTAGAGTATTGACATCATAGGAAGGTGAGCAACAATAATGGGAGCATGAATAAGGTTCATATGGAGAATGAGATTCACAACCATGGTAGTTATGGGAAGCAAGGTGAAACGAATATAGGTATAGCCTTCTCCTAGGTGAACCATGTGACATGAATAATGAATCGTTCCATTGCAAGGAGGAAAGGATGACGTTACTTTGGAAATGTTTCCCTCTTCGGGCCTGCCATATTGGTAAATAAATTGGAAGTTTCACCTAAGAATTGGACCCGATGCCCCAAGAATATAAATAAGGTTGAGTATGAGAATTGGACCCAGTTCCCCAAGAATAGAAAGAAGGTTGAGTCTGAGAATTGAAAGTGGCAGACGAAGAGAACCACAAATCCTTCATGGTGTTTATTAGAACTTAGTATAGGCATCTGGGCTGGGGTCCATACTGATCACAAGAAAAATCAGGTTTCATATTCCGAGGAAGATGAAATTAGGATAATTAGAGCCATTTCCTGAAAGGGTTCAAGAAAGAAAGGCAAGCAATCAGAACCCTCTTCTTCGAAAGGACTGAAAAATATTCAAGGGAAGCTCAAGCAACATGGATGGCTAAGATGCACTTCAAGCACCTATGTACAAAGAAGGAAAGGAAGTATGTTGTGGGAATTGAGGAAGCGGTTAGGCATCAGTGCCACTCAACCTCAGACACAGATATAACAAATGAAGTGCAGTGTTGGGTGGATGACCCCAAATATACTTGCACTGGGGAAACCAGGTATTTTTCAGCTGGAAGAAATGTACTGGGTAGTGAATGCTATGGTTTCCCAAGATGTGGCCAAGGATAAAAAAAAAATGACAAAACCCTCCAGGAAATTGAAATCCTAGAAAGAAAATTTGATATGTTTTGCCATTCACAGTTTGGTATCAAATTCTGGGTCATACAGGAGGCCCAACACCCAAAAACTCTAGGATCACATACCCTCCTAATTCAGGTTGAGGACAAGTACGAGCCCAACACTGAGGTTGGAAAGGTAGACAAGGGAAAGGATCATCTGGAATATCTGGAGAAGAATAGAAACCCATCTATTGGGTTATGATCTACGTTCTCTGGTTTTTTCTCTGCTCACTTATTTTTTCCTCTTGCTTGAGTCTTTTTGGGTAATTATGATTATTCCCCCGCTTTGTACTCAGCTCAAGGGGTTTGTTTCTAATGTTTCAAACTTTTTAATTTCGTATAGTCTCTCAGTTGTTACAGTGAGGTGGCTGGTTTATGTTATTGTATCCCCTCAATAAGGACTCCCTTGCATGCCTACTTTTATATATTCACTAAATAGGGATCGGGTTTCTGTTATCGCAGGCCCTCTCTCATGCAAATGTACTTTTATTGTCTGTTATTGATTATATCAAGATCATATCTAATAAACTTACTCACTTTAGTCCATGATTTTTAGCCTAGGAGTATATGGATCAAATTGGAATATTTTCTATTAATTTTATTAATTTCTTATGTAAATTTCTAACTTAAAAATATATAAAAATATTTTATTTCCATTATTCGTTCTTTCTTGTTTCCATAATCGCGCTCCTTTTATTATTAGTTCCTAACAAAAGGACTATAGTAATGAGTTTGTCTTTGATTTGACATTAGTTTTTATTTTATTTTAAATTTGTGTATGAAATTTAATGTTTAACTTAATGAAATAAATATATACTTTTTAATATAATAAAAATACTTGTTTTTCCTTTTTTTATTAGTTAATATATTTGAAGATTTATTTCTACCTTCATGTCTTTCAATGTTTAAAATTAATTACATAATTAATGAAATTTGTTAAAGGTACCACCATACTGATGTGGTACGTTCCCTCTTGTTTAAGGTAAATAATATTTGATATAATGATGTTGGATATATATATTGTCCCATAAATGTTTTTATTCATTGTGTTGTGCGTATGTCCGTTGGGAGTCATTAGCTTGAAATTAGTTCCATTGGGAGTCAGTAGCTCGACAATAGTTTTGATAGAGTGAAAATCGATAGATCTAGAGAGAGGGGCCAAAACGTCAATCAATATGTTGTATGCACATGAATAATGATCAAGAAATTCAATTAGTTTATTCCATTCACATTAATAATAACCATTAACTAGGAAGTCGATCATTCTACTTCGGTTTAAGTAACTACCACAATGAGTAACTACTTCGATTTAAATTTGAAATGTTTTATTTTTTTTTAAGATTTTTGAATTATTTTTAAATGTGACTTGCATTTGGCTTTCTCTACTCAGTCGAAAGGAAGTTCAGGTTAATCCCAAAACTATATGCCAGCCAAAATAAAGTACAAACATATCCAGAGATCCTGACCAGTATCACTTGTATGTGACAATGTATGACAAATCTATAAACCGTGTGTCACCATGGATCATCACACCTTCCTCCATCCCTTATGAGCCTATGTATAATTCTTTGAATTTGAACCTTTCTGACGGTGTATTTATTTGTGTTAACTTTTCTTATTTAAAAACCTTAGAATATGATTTCTTTTAAGACTATGAAGCTAGCCCTTAGTTAGCATATTTTTTTATGTTACACACTTCAGAATCTTAGTTTTTTAAATAATAATCCTCCTCTATCCCCATATTTTAACGTGTCTATGTTGATTGGTTTAAGTAGATGTCTATAATCATCATCATCTATAATTATAAGGTGATAACTATGATTTCCATTTCCAAATCTACTTGGCGGAGACTAAGGTGTCACATAACACTTGTTAGTTTTGCATTGTTTTTTAAAATCATAGTCATACAATAGTAGGTATATTTTTAAAGGGTAAATCTCATGTTCTCTCACTTTATATTCAATGAATTATATTTGTATTTAAATAAGATATTGTGTAAAATGTACGATAAAATTATTAAATAATTTTTAATAATTGTTATTTATACATTTAAATAATGTTTAGGATTTTAATAATTGTCTTTTAAACATTTATATAATGTTTACCATTTTAATAATTGGCATTTAAACATTTTTATAATGTTTAGTTATCTAATTAATTAGGAACAATAAATATTAATGGTACCCATTTTTAATAGAATAGACAATATAGTTTAGATATAGAGCAAACATATGCATGAAATACAAGTGACACATGTTATTCGATGGAGTTCTTAGTAACCATATGCATATAAGTTCTGGATGTATGTAATCCAAATCACATATCCTATGTAATAGTGTTCTTAATCACTAAATAAAGGAAATATGGCATAAAGGAAAAATAAAGAACAGATACATCCACAACCCATGATTTCTTTTATTAAATCAAGGTTAGGCTCTCAATCCTCTTACATAAATTTTAAGAGACTGTCATTGTCTCTTGTTGTTTCTAGATCGATACCACTACACCTACTCTCCAAGTGACTACAATTTGCAAGCCAAAAACTATCACCAATTACCACTCAAAGTTTGAAGTTAGTTGAAGGCCTAGACTTCTACACAATAATGACCAGTGTCTCTATCTACCTCTGCCACCATTTAATGGAGCTTAACTTAGAGGAAAAAAGTGTCTTTCTTACTCATGTGCATAAAATTCTATACATAGGTGGAACAATGTAAATTCCATGAACCATTAATTTAATCGTCCAATTGATTTGTGTTCATCTGAGTTGATTCCGCTTATTTTGTTGATGTGGATGGAGGTCAAATGTTCTTCTTGTAATTGCCTGATTTATCTCTTCCTCTTCAACATTCTCAAATTAATCCTTCCTCAATAATTTGCTAAATCCTTCATCCATGAACCTTCCACATTCCATTACTTCATCAATAATTATGGAAGTACAGTCAGTGGTGGAATTTTAAATCATTCTTAAGCCTCCATAGTGCATGTGACAATTTTTAGGATGAGAAAAATACCTATTGTAGAAGATACCATGTGTTGTTATCTCATCTGCAACTAAGTATTTCTTCTACAACAATTTCCATAGTAGTTATCTTTACATATGTAGAAACTATTTAACTTATGCTTATACTGAGATGGGGGGGGGTTGAATCGGTATAATATACTTTTTACTTTAATTGAGAATTAATCAATCATTCATTAAATTTAAAACAATAAATTCATGTAAACTCAAATCACGATACACATAGTTTAACTTGAAAACTCTTGTGGGAGAAAACCACAAAAACTTATCTTTATAAATTTCTATAGGCACCAACATACTATTACAAAGATTGTAGGAACCAAACTACTCCAGACACCAATATCCTTAGATGATCACCTACCCAACAATATATTTTGTAGGCACCAACCTACTAGATACACTAATCTCCTCAACTAAGGATGAACTCATCAATATATTTTGTAGGCACCAACCTACTGGAGACACCAATATCCTAACCTAAGCACCAACTCAGTAAGGCCTATATAGACACCAATCTAATATATTCATACACAGAGTGCTTCTAACTTCACCTACATGCTTCATAGTTCATGCATTTCATAACATCATCATACCATTAACTTTGATGTTCCAACGCCTCTCCTTGCTTCATACGCCATACATAGCTTCAAAACCTAGTCAGATTTAGCTTTCATTCCCTAACAAACCTTGTAGCATCATTCCTAGAATATAATTCTAGACTGCAACATCACAACCTCAAAAAAATGAACTTTTCAACATCATATACGTTATTCCTTCATAGTGCACCCTTAAAACTCCAAGAAAACTTCTCTGGCACACCTTTAGACACCAAGAATACTCCCAAACTCCTTGTGCATACCTCAGATATCGTCTACACACTTTTAATTTCTATTCTTTATTGGATTCTCTTCAAATGTGCACATCTATATTGTATTTATGGTGTTTATGCGTTCACTTATGGGGCCTACTTGTAAAACCAACTGGGTCTACTTGTACTTTATAGATGGGTTAACCTAACAAAATATTTCATATCTCCTCATTCCTATGTATTTAGAGGGAGTGCCATATATCATTGGAAAGGTCTCAAAATAAATTTTTCAACCATATATCCTATGCTCCCATTTTATCTACGACTTCAAATTAAAGAGGCCTTCAAATATAGGGCATCCAAAATGAGCATCAAAAGTCCAAACAGAATGTTTCCAACAATCTCCATCTTTCAATATTTATCTTGGGTATCTATAGTATCCACATATCTTTGACATCAATGGAAATTGTTTTTCTAAAAATCTCCCCCTTTGTCATTGATGGTAACCCTTATTCAATTATGTAATACTCACCATGTCTTCCACTCTACTTATGTCTACAATTATTCCTCTGCTTGCAACTTCTCCCCCTTTGACATCAATGGAAAAAGGTGCTCCCCTTGAGCTTGTCCTTCCCTTTACTGATGATATGAGAGGTATATTACTCCTAAATTATATATGAGATATTCAAATATGTCTCTAGGAAGGGGGTTGGTAAAAATATATTCAACCTATTATTTGGTGGCAATGTATTCCAACTTTCGTTTACTTGTCCCATACAACATTTTTCTATCTTGAAATCATCGAGAACATATACATTTCTTGGGATTTGTTTGCATTTTCCACTAACATTACTGAACCCAATTTCCTTATTTCACATCCTTTAGAATCAAATGTGAGGTTGTAACCTTGATCACACATTTGACTGACACTTAGAATATTGTGTTTTAACCCTTCAACATACAAGACATTATGTGTTTTAGTCTTTCCATTATCAAGAGTAATAGTACCTTTTCCAACTATCCTTGCATAAACATTATTCCCAAAGGTAACACCGCCTCCTTTTTCTATCTTTAGGGTGAGAAATTTGTCCTGATACGCTGTCATTTGTTTTAAACATCCACTATCAATGTACCATTGGATTCCTTTGACTTAAGCATACATTGCAAGTCCTAATTCTTCCTTATTTGATTCTTCTTGTTTCCTTTTCCACACCCTTGTTACTCTTCTCTATGCTTGGTAAGAACATATTATTCCATGTTTTGTTTAGGAGACTTTATTATGATGCTTCTATAGTCACGTGCTATATTCCCATAGTTATTTCACTTATAACATTTGGTATCATAATTAAGTAGAGGAGAAAATGAATTGTAGTTATGTTAGCAATCCCATGAGAACTTTTGGTTTTATTTCTCACATAATAATTCTTTGAGATCTTGTAAGGACCTCTATTTTTGTTTCTCACTTGGTCACTTCTTGTGTAATATCTATAATCATTTTCTTTATGACCAAAATTATTGTAAGAAAAACAATATCCAAGAAAGGGATTTTGGTACCAGGTTGTGAAAGGTATTCTTGGTGGAACGACGCTTCTGGAATCATTCTTGTTGTTCTTATGAGAAGAATGTTGTTTTTTATGGTTATTATTTCCTTTCCTATTACTACTTTCATTGTTTATGGATCCTTTGAGAATATTATCATACATTTTAGGATTTTATTCATTTTTTTTTTTGATGGCTTTGTGACCTTAGTGCTTGCATCTCCCTAGGAGGTTTTTTATTTTTCTTCATAGCCAAGACCTGTAATGATGAATGATGACCATTGGCAACTAAGAATATTACCTAATATTTCAATATTATTTCCAAACTTCAAGCTTATATTCAGTGGATCAATTGTTTTCTCTAGTTCCTTTCTTAAGGAAACTATTTCAACTTCTAACTTCTTGCAATTTTCTTCCTTTTCTTTCAGTTGGGTTCTCACCACTTCTTCTATCTTTTTTTCCTCTTCTAGTTGAGTCTTCAGGAAGATAATTGCATTCTTTGTTTCTTCAAGATCATGATCCTTATTTTCATGTTTCTGAAATTGCTCCTTATACTTTATATTCTTTCCCATGAGTTTGTATATTTCTTCTAAGGCACTAACTAGTTTTTCTTCAAGATTCACTTCCTATAAATCTAGATTTTCTTTCTAATTAGCTTCATTTTCTTCATCAACAAGGTTTTATTCCATGGTTATGGAGAGATTTTCTTATTCATCATCACTATATTCCCTTTCTTTGTATTTTCCAGGTCCTTTTATCTTTCTCACAAATTTTGCTTCTTCTATGTCTAATTCATAGCTGGAACAATAATCAGATATCTCTTCATAAATGATTTTTATCTTTTCCCAAATCTATTTAGCTAATGTAGACTGCATTACCTTGATAGTCTTAGAATATGATAATCAACTTAAGATGACATCAATTTATTTTGTATTTTGTTCACTTGAATCCTTCCCAACTTTATCTATTTAACCTATTATGATTCATTCCCAGATACCAAACCTAAGAGCCATAAAATATGTTTTCATTCTTAGACTCCATGATGCATAGTTTGTTCCATCAAACAAAGGATATGGTTTTGTAGGGAGACCTTCCTTACAATCCATATGTGCTCAAGATCTTCCTTCTAGTGGTTAAACTATTTTTGAAGGAACGTGTTCTGATACCAATTGTTGAACTTATGATTATACTGGGGGGGGGGGTGAATGATTATAAGATACTTTTTATTTTAATTGAGAATTCATCAATCATTCGTTAACTCTAAAACAATAAATGAACATAAATTCAAATCATGGTACACAAAGTTTAACTCGAAAACTCTTGCAAGAGAAAACCATAAAAACCTATCTTTATAAATGTTTATAGGAACCAACCTTGTTATGCACCTGGTTATATTATCTTGAGCAGAAAAAATGAATATAACATAAATTACCAATGGAACAACAAAATGTAGATAATAGTACACCAAAATGATACCTTTATTGAAATGGGAACAATGTTCACTTACCTCTTTGATGGAGAAACCTCTAGCAGAAAAACGATCTATTACAAAAATACTCAAGATAATCTTTCTCATACCTCCTACTCTTGTTTATACTAATTATATCTTATAAAGAACATTCTATAGGAAGATATTTCTATAAGAGAAATCTTCTATTAGTTCTTCTTACATTGAATTATTAACATTTATTTATTATGCCTTATTAACTAATGTCATCCTTTATTGCAAAGAAAATATATCATGATAACTAATAACCTACTAAGAGGGGTTAGGGTTGGATCCTAATATTCCCTCCCCCTTTAAAAGAAACCTTGTCCTCAAGGCTCAGGGTGTGGAAACTGTTGTAGGATGGTTGTTGGTTCCCAAGTTGTATCCTCAGGAGACATGTACTTCCTCTTGATCAATACTTATTTGATACGTGTTCCATGCAAATGATGCTCTCACACATTGAGGATGGATTCTGGTTGCAACCAAATGGATCCTTCTTCATCTAATTCAGGAAGGATGGTTTTAAACCTACAATTATGACCCACCACTTTCTTCAAACATGACATATGGAACAATGGATGTATTTTATAGGTTGTTGGAAGTGCCAATTTGTAGGCGACTGGGACAATACAGTTGATAATCTGATAGGGGATTTAAAATTTGGGTTCCAACTTGTGGCAGCCATGGGATTTGAGTGATTTATTCTTGTAAGGTTAGAGTCTGGGAAACACCTGATCACCTTCTTGGAAAACCTTTCAGAATGTTGTGGTTCAACATGTTGCTTCATACAATTTTTGGTCATGTGGAGGTTATCCTTCAAAGCCACGAGGGTCGCTTTTATACCTTGAAACAACTTATCAATATCATGTACCTTTGATGTGTCAGGAAGATATGAAGTTACTGTAGATGGTGTTTGGCCATACACTGCTTCATATGATGTCATTTTGGTGGTGGTATGATAGGAAGTGTTTTACCACCGGTCCTCCAAGGGAAACCATTGCAACCAATGATTTTGTTTTTCTAAGACAAAACAATGCAAGTAGGTTTCCAAACATTTATTGACAACATTTTTTTGGCCCTCTGTCTGGGGGTGGTATGTTGTGCTCATGTTTAATTGTGTTCCCTGTAATTTAAACAATTTTTTCCAAAAGGTGCTAGTGAAAGTTGGGTTACGATCATACAAAATGGATGTTGACATGTCATACAGTTTGAAAATATGATCAATGAAAAATTGTGCTACCATAGTGGGCGTAAAAGGGTGTGGTAAGGCACAAAAGTGTGCATACTTTGAGAGGCAATCTACCATGACCATGATGACTAATTTGTTTCTTGATTTTGGAAGGCCCATGATAAATTCCATGGAGATGTCAGTACAAATAGAATTTGGAATGGGAAAATACTTGAGAGATCCTAGAGTCTTGACATTTTCACCTTTATTGTGTTAGAAAATATCACATTCAATGAAAAAGGTAAGGATGTCCTTCTTCATGCCTTCCTATAAAAATGAAGGGCGAGCACGAGCATATGTCTTTTGGAATCCTGAGTGACATACAATAGCTGAAGAATTCAACTCATTTAAGATCATGGGATTGAGTGCTGAAGTAGGATATAGAACCAATCACTTCTTATATATGAGGATATTGTCCTCCTTAGGTCGTTGAATGACTTATGAGATAGTGGGGTGGGTGAGACATTCTTTTTGAACTTCCTCAATCCAATTAGGAACTAGTAAGGATAAGGAAAAAATGGAACCTTCCTCCTCATATTGTCTTGACAATGCATCTTCCACTGCATTATATTTTCCTTTTTTATAGATGATCTCATAATCATAGCCCAACATTTTGGTTAGCCACTTGTTCTGTTTCAGGGAGGATATCATCTTATCTATGAAATACTTCATACTATGGTGATATGTTTTGATTTGAAAATGGTGGCCCAATATATATGGTCACCAAGTGTGCACTTCATGGAGAATGGCCATGATTTCCTTTTCATATGTATATTTTCCCAAATTGCGGCCACTGAAAGCTTTGCTAGTGAAAGAAAGAGGTCTACCCTCTTGTGTGAGCATGACGCTAATCCTCATGCCTAAAGAAAATGATTCGACCAATTTTTTTTTGTTGAAGTCATACACTACTAAGAATGGGGTCATGCACATGGTGTGCTTTAACTCTGTGAAGGCCTGCTCGACTGCCTATGTCCAATGAAATGCATTATTTTTTATAAGGTTGATGCAGGAGAATCGATTCACCCCAGCAAAGCGCCATCCATCCAGTACATTCAATGCACATTCAATGGAGGAGAGAGGCGCCAACCCTCTCATTTTCAAATTCGAAAATCTAATAACTATTGTAAGGCCAAAGAGCCATGCATATGCCTTTGTGCATGTAGTAGATAGGGCCACCTTTAATGGTTGATAGGCTAAATATATAGATCCAATTCAAACTAGACAACCATTGAATGTAATTCAATGTAAATTAATGAGAGTAGGTAGCTTGGAGGGAAGAGCCTGAGGAGCCCCTCTTTGTAAAAGATCTTTGTATCTAGAATTCATTAGTTTTTAAAAAAGGAGAGAGGAAAAGAGAGGAGCTGCGACTCTGTTGCAGTTCGAGCTTTTGTAACCTTTGTACAGACATTCTGAGATTAATACAAACAGAGAATTTTTTCCTGCATATTGTATTGTGTGTGTTTATGAACATCTTTTATGCTTTTATGTGCATATGTTGTAGATGTATGTTAGATGCCATTTGCAGGGGTAGATAGAGTTTCTCATCTATTTAGGAGTTTGTTGATTTTTGTCTGGGTTCTTTGTGGTTTCATGAAAGAGGTTGCATGACAGAGTACTGAGGACTCTGAAGGCCAGTGCAAGAGTGTACTTCTAAGTTCTATGGAATTCAAGAAAAGACGTGCTAGGAGGGCGCACCAAAGAAAGTATTAGACTCAGGGAGAAGCCTCAAGGTTGTTGAACACCTTGGAGGTAAGACTGTGTAGAGGATGGAACAGAGACAAGAAAGAACTACTAAAGGTTATGTAGAAGATCTGCCAGGTGGGCATCAAGCCAGTGCAAAGAGTGCACGAGAGGAACTCTATTTCGAGTTCTGAGGGAAGGAGTGTTTGTAGAGAATACACTTATAGAGTTAATGAAGACTCTATAAACTCAACAAAGTGTGCTTGAGTGGGAAGTATCCAGTAGGGAAATTTCATCTCTTCGAGGGAAAAAAGAGACAAATACCTTTAGAGGTCCCAGCAGCTAAAGCGTAAGGTGTGTGCACTGAGAGAGGAATTATCCCAAGTCTTGAAGCTCAGGAGGAACAATGCCTTTGTGAACAAAGAAACAACAGAGAGAATTAAAAGGTTGAGAAACCCCTCAAGTTTTCAAAGTTGACAAAACTCATGAGGGACAACGTTCCGAGAACACATGTGAGACCAAGGTTGCAGGGCTCATAGGAAGGAGAAAAAAAATGAAGGTCGAGACCTTCGAAACCAAGAGAATCTTCCAAGTACGGAAGATATTTGAAGCCCATTAACGAGGATATTTGGCATCCATTGGGTCATATGCATGGGAAAAGATCCGGACCATTGAGCCCACATCCAGACGCACAAAAGAGAGTGCAGGAAGAATAAATATGGGCCGTCAGACCTGAGTGCAGAGGACCGATAGCCTTCGGAGCTGAAAGAAGGCACATAAGGTTTAACCTCATGTATGAAGAGAAGAAAGGACTCATCAAACTCCCTGTTATATCGGAACTGTCCATCGGAGAGGACATGTGGCAGATATCCACACAAGTTGGGAATCAGGGATTGGAAGAGCAGAGGAGACTGCACTCCATACCCACGATATGCAAAATCCTGAAATCATGAAGAGGAACATCCAACCATCCATTTTGGAGGATAGGTGGCGAAGATCTGAAAGTCATCGAGGTTTCAGGACTTAGGCGCAGAAGGGTGGTGAATAGTGAGGACTCGGAATCGTCAAAATCACGATTCAACCATGCCCATTGATCAAGAAGCATTGTGAGATGTTGATATGAGTGGAGGAAACATTGGAGGAATAGCCCCAGGTCACATCGAGTGGTTGCGTGGTCATCATATAAGGAAGGAGCCAGAACCTGTTAATCCATTTTCGGCATTTCGGGATCTGGGAGTTCGAAGGAAGGAGGAGCCGTGAGACGTGAATTCCTGACTCGCGAAACCACGAAATGATCATGGTCGTCGATCAAGGAGGATGCAGGGCCGTTGGATCTAGTCTAGAGAAGGATCGGGATTACGGGTTCCGGTGATTGGAGTGTTGGGTTTACATTTCACCCACACCCCTGAAATCGTGAAATGTGAAATAACCTTTGGGGTGTAGGCATGGTCATAGCACTGTGGTCGCATGAAGGAAGGGAACCTCGCGCCTTGTGTTGTTTGTGCAAGTGGGATTTCAACAGAGGGACCTATGGATTTATTTAATATAGGTTCCATTAGGGACCAAAGAGCCATTTCGTCTCAGGAAAGAGAATGATCCAGAGACCGGGAGGTCGGCAGACACTATTGAGGTAGAGGAAGGGGGTCTGCGTCAAAGGTCCATCAAGGGCTTGTAAATTTTTCCATAATGGTGGAAAATGTTTTGGTAATATCCTATGAGGCCTAAGAAACCCTGAAGATGCTTCAAGGTCGTGGGTTGTGGACACTTCTACATGTCTTTAATCTTTTTGGGGTCCACCCTTAACCCCTCACGACCCACAATGTGTCACAGGTATTCGACCTTGCCTACTCCAAATGCACACTTGGTATTTTTGACAAACAATTGATTGTCTTGTGAAAATTGAAGTACTTTTTCCACATGGCGTAGATGGTCATCCCAAGTGCGGTTGTAAATGAGGATGTCATCAAAGAAAACTAGAACAAAATTCCGAAGGTAGGGCTTCAAGAGTTTATTCATGAGACTTTGGAAGGTAGATGGATCATTGCAAAGGCCAAAAGGCATGACCAATAATTCATCATGCCCTTAATGATTTCTAAAATTCATCTTGGGAATATCTACTTCATTCATCCTAATTTGGTGATAAACTGAGCGAACATCTATTTTTGTGAAGAAACATGCACCATGGAGTTCATCCAACAAATCGTCAATGACAAGAATGAGAAACTTACCCTTGATGGTCAATTATTAAGGGCATGAAATTACGGGAACATGTGCCACGATCATTCCCTTTTTAAGGTCATCTCAACATGGGATGAATATGGGATTGTACTTGGAAAAATTACCCCAACCTCTAGTAATTCCTACATTATTTTTTCTATTTCATTTTTTTGAGCAGATAGATACCTATAGGGAAGGAAATTGGGGGGATGACTTCCTAGGAGGAGAGGGATGCGGTGATCATGCTCACCCCGGGAGGGGGGTAGGTTCGTGTGTGTCTCAAATACCTTGTGGTTCTTATCCAAGACCAGTTTCAGATCAAGATGTACTGTGTGGGGTGATTGATCCTGTACCTGTATGAAATTAAGTTGAGCAATGACACCATGGTGGCCTTTCTTCAGGATTTTATCCATTATGTGAGAACTAATAATTTATGGGGAGACATATTGTAGTCCTTGGAGGGTATATGGGTGAGAATCTTGAGTAAATCTCAAATATAACTCTTGATAATCCATGGTAATTGGTCCCAATGTGTGAAACCATTAAACACCCAAAACAATATCACAGCCACCCATGGAAATGGAGAACATGAGAGTTTTCAAGTGATAATCAACCATTTGGAGTTTGACATTCTGACAGTGGACCCCACATTTTCTTATACCACTATTAGTGATGAGAATTTGAAAATTAGAAATTGGTATGAAAAAGAAATTGACCTCCTCAGTGACCTTGTGATGAATAAAATTGTGGGTGCTACCACTATCAATCAACACCACAACCAACTTATGTCTAATGTATCCCTTTGTTTTGAGTGTCTGTGGACCAGAAATATCAAAGAGGGAATCGAAGGAGATGACATGTTCCTTCGTTTCCATAGGATGTGTGACTGGATTGGGGGCAGGGACAATGGGTTGTGTCTTGTCTGAGTCATTGAACTCATCTGATATTATGTCCTCCGAGGATATGGAATCTGACACATCAATTTGGAATAATTTTTTCTCATGACATTTATGGCTTGGGGAATACTTTTTATCACAGTAATAACAATGTCCTTTCTTCCGATGTTCATCCATTTCTATTGCAGATACATTTTGTACCTTCAAAGTTTGTGTTAGAGTAGATGAATCCCATTGATAATGGAAATTGATAACTATAGAATGAAGGGGTGGGGCCTGAATAATAGTCTCAGCTTCTAGTGTGAATGTGCACACCTACAACCAAGTAGTCAGATGGTGCATGAAAACATGAGCCCAAATGGTGTCCTTTAATCCACTGATAAAACACTCCAAATAAAACTCATCAAATAAGCCCTCAGTTATAATAGCTAACTATTCAAATGCATAGATGAAGTCGGCTACTAGCCCTATTTGTCACAGCTTGGTGAGACGTCCCAAAAAATGAGATTATCGATAAAAAAGGGAACACAATTCTTTGGTGAACATGGTCCAAGTGGGTAGTCCTAGATAACATTTATTATTCCTTTGCCACCATTTTAAACGTTCTTGATCCAAGTACAGAACCCCTACATGCAGTTTGGTATCATCATTCTGAATATCATGGACGAAGAAGTATTGTTCCATTTGAGAGACCCACCTTACCGGGTTTGATCCATTAAATTTATGCATCTCCACTTTGGGCACATTATTCTAGGAGTTGGGAGAACCTCAAGGAGAGCGGCAAGACTGAGTATTCTCACAATGTGAAGAATGAGGTTCCTACGAGTATGAATCAGTGTTCTTACCCTTGATGAGTGTCACAAATTCACAAAACTATTTTTGGAGGGAGTTCAAGCCATTAGTGAGGGAGTCGTGAAACTATTTTTTGAGGGAGTTCATGCACTCTTCCAGGCACTCGGACAGGTTGGTTACCCTAGTGTCCAACTCTTCCATGTTTTGAGAATGGGTGACAGGGACCTTTGTGGAGGCTTAGGGAACACACGATAAGAATTTTGTGGGGTTTGGTAGTACATGAGGGTGTCAGGAAGGAGATATGGTCCAAAGAGAGTGAGAGGTACCTCATCTATTAGGACTAAGAGAGGAATCAAATGGGATAGGTCTCAAATAAGGGTGTCGAGAAGGGATCGAGTCCATGGGAAAAAAAAATCTTAAAAATGAAGGGTACCACTGCGATCAGGACAAAGAGAGAAATCCAATGGGATAGGTCTCAAATAATGGCACATGAAGGCATATTTATACTCTGACCTAAATACTTCTGTAGTGTAAGAATGCCCAAATTATAAATAGTAAAAAATTTCGATAGTGAGTACTTCTGCAACAAAAATGTAGGCAGGAGGAAAGGTGGCATTCTAATAGATCTTTTGTGTCTACCCCAACGGTTAGGTTTTTCAGGGTTCCTGAAGAAAAGGGTTTTTCTTGTGCTATAGCTCTCTAATATAAGTGTGGGTTTGAATAGTAGTACTTATTCCAATATCTGAACCAACTAAGGAGGCTAGATCGTGCCCTTATCCATACTACCTGATTACCTAGGTACTGGAGAGTATATTCCCGAGTTTTGTAAGGATTTAGGATATCTAGTCCAGTTCATATACAGGTGATATCTGATGCACTACCACTCAAAGGGGTACCAAAATGGGTTACAAGGGTGTCCAACACCGTGAGCTTAAAAACCTCTAGTATTTCCTACGTGTATGCTTCCCCGACTGTGGATTTATATACTGAATGACATATCATTGTAGCTTAAAGATGTCAGAATACGTCTCTACCAAAAAAAAATTATCCCACCATTTATGCTAGGGAAATATCTTTGATACCACTTGTTATGCACCTGGTTATATTATTTTGAGCAAAAAACAAGAATATCACAAAAATTACAAATGGAACAACAAAATATAGAGAATAGTGCACCAAAATGATACCTTTATTGAAATGGGAGCAATGTTCACTTGTCTCTTTGAGGGGGAAACCTCCATCAGAGCATCGATCTATTACAACAATACTCAAGACAATATTTCTCATACCTACTACTCTTATTTATACTAATTATATATTATAAAAAATATTCTAGAGGAAGATCTTTCTAGAAGCAAAAGCTTCTATTAGGTCTTTCTACATTGACTTGTTCACATTTATTTATTAGGCCTTATTAACTAATGTCGACTTATATTACATGGAAAATATATCATGCTAATAAATAACCTACTAACAGGGGTTAGGGTCGAATCCTAACAAACCTACTGTTACAAATAGTGTAGGAACCAACCGACTGGAGACATCAATTTCCTAACATAACTTCTACCGTTAGATCTGCAACCTTATAATGAACGGTTCAAATTTACTATGAAATTACAATATACATTTACAAGGAAAATTTTCCTTCAGGGGAAAGCCCCTCCTATAACCCCCCCTTGTGGAGGGGTGTAAAATATTCATGGGGTATAAGCACGACTGAAAACAAAGACCTATGAATTAGGAAGATAATCAGGCTCCACAAAAAACATCAACAAGATATTGTGTGGGAACCGACCTACTAGAGACACCAATCTCCTCACCTAAGCACCAACTTAGCAAGATAATGTGCAAGAACCAACCTACTTGAGACACCAATATCCTTAGTTGAGAACCAACTCAATAGGACTTGTATAGACACCAATCTAATATATTCATACATAGATTACTTTTGACTTCACCTGCATGCTTCACACTTCATCCATTTCACAACATCATCATACCCTTAACTTTCATGTTCCAACACCTCTCCTTGCTTCATACCCTATACATAGCTTCAAACCTTAGTCAGATTTAGCCTTCATGTCCTAGATAACCTCATAGCATCATTCCAAGAATACAATTTCATAATGCAACGTCAAAACCTCAAAACATCACACTTTGGAGCATCATAGACCTTAATCCTTCATAGAGCACCCTTAAAAATCTAAGAAAGCCTCTCTTGCACACCTTTTAGACCCCAAGAATACTCCCTATCTCCTTGTACACACCTCATATCTCTTGTGTTCACTTATACTTGCTCTTCTTTCTTGTATTCTCTTCAAATGTGAACATTTATCCTATATTTATATTGTTTGTGCATTCACTTATGGGGCTGACTTGTAAAACTATTTGTGTTGACCTTTACTTTCTAGTTGGGATGACCTACCAAAATATTTCATATCTCCTCATTCCTATGGAATTATATGGAGTTCCATATATCATTGGAAAAGTATCAGAATAAATTTTTCCACCAGATATCCTATGCTCCCATTTGATCTAGGTCTTTAGAGTAAAAAGGCCTTCAAATATAGGGTATTCAAACTGATATTCAAAATCCCCAAAACAATATTTCCAACAATGTCCATATCACAATATTTATCTTGGCCATCTATAGTCTCCCCTTGTCTTTGACATCAATGAAAACAATATTTTCAACATCAACTATTATAACAAATCCTCTATCATTTATCTCTTCATCCATAAAAAATGTTGTAGTACTTATTTCTTCTTTCATAACAATTGTTATAGCAATTTATGTAGCAACATAAATTCTAAAAGAACATATAAACTGCTAAAATTGATTAGATGTGAAAGATAACCTTTTGTGCCATGGAGGTTCCTCCATAAAAGTGTACTCAAAATTATATACATACATTGAATTGCCTAAAATTATGTGCATTGAAGGTGTGTAAAATGTGTAACACCCTATTTCGATTCTCCAATTAAATTGTAATTAATTATCGTTAGCGATGGTCTTACATCATCATAGAGATAATGTTATCATACCATGGTAATATGGAAAATGTAAATTGTATTATGGTGTAATAAAGAATACAAATAACTAATTGAAGGGTGAAGCACAAGTACTTTCCATGATACCATGAGAGAGAATAATGAGGGGGCCTAGTGGGGATTCATCATTCTAGAGATCCAAAGCCACCTTAATGAATTATTTTTTTGGAATATTTAACTATTTCCCTTTTTCCTAGATTGAAAAAAAATAGTTAATGAGGAGAGGTTAGTAGTTGATGAGTCAATCACATAGAGTGAATGGAAATATGGTGGACCTAAGGAATGTCATCTAGGGTACAATGAGTACCATCTCATTTATTATGTTTGACCCACAAGTTCCTTTTGACAGAAGGAGAAGGGCAAGTCAAGAACCTTTGGGGAGGTGTGTGAAGAATGTGGGAAGAAATCCATGACAGGGAGAGCAGTGAAGGGAGATTTCCGTCGAAACAAGAACACATAAAAGAGTAGAGTATCATAATTGTTTGACTGAGCATAGAACCTTGAAATTGACCTAGGTTGAGAGGGACACATGCTTGAAGCTTGTTGGGTAATAAAATGGCATTGATAGGGGAGTGGGGGGTGCTAAGAGACTGCAGAGGAAGTGAAAGACCTTCCTTGTGATGAAATATTCTAGCTAAGAATGCATCTCAGATGCCTTATGGAGGCCTTGGGATTGGTAGGTGTAGAAAAGGGGACTTTTTTGCCAGTGAGTGTAGTGAAGGAGAGTGACCTTCACACTGTCCATTGCTCTAAGAGACTAGAAGTTCCTCTGATGGTAATGGTTTAAAACCCTAGTAATGTGCCATAAATGGTTTGTGTATACAACTAGAAAGTTTACAGGATATGGTTCAAGGCTTGTGGGAAATAATGCATAGGAATCCGATCTTTCTTGGATTCCCGTTACTATCCAAAACATGTAATAGAGGACTGAGGGACAAATATCCAAATTTGGACTGCGTAGCAAGATGAAAAGATGACGAATATGGGTGGAACCATGTACAAGCTAAGGAGAATAAGATCATATTCGGGTGCCTTAGCACGTAAACAATTTTGGTGGAACCTCAACTGGGAGGAACCATGACATCTAGAATATTGCGGATTTGGTATTTTTAACAAGGGACTTTCCCAAAATCTCTAGATCTCGGATCCCTTGTGAAACCTGCGAAAGGAACCTCATAATGGAATTAAAACATACAGATAGAAAAAAATTCAGAGGACTTGCAAGAGGGTAATTACTGAAAAGTTCTCCATCCCAAAGGTTGGGCCCAGTCTTTAATAGTGAACAAGCGCAAAACTCAGATTTCGAACCCTAACCCAATGGAACCTTTGACCTCGAAGTGGTGGGTCAATGGAAAATGCTAAGTAAGCAGGACATGTCACCCATTGTGGAAGCCATGAAAGTTTTTGATTCCAATGAGGAAGTGTCGGGTAGAAGGTCACACGAGGAGAGGACAGGTTTCCCTTTGTGATGAATTCAAATAAAGAAGGAAGGCTAATGGTCGAACAACTTTAAATCCTGAAATGATGTGGGATGTCATATAGGAAATCCCTCTGTCATTAGATTCCACAAAAGAATTTACATGGAAGAATCCATGCATAAAGTCTAATGGTGACTTCACGTCTCAAATAAGTTCGTCTAATCAAGTTAAATTTCATGCATCTTTGAGCCAAAAATGGATAAGATTCATCATATTGAGTAGATATCGACCATTAGATTTGTTCAAGTCATAGAAATTCATTAATGATTGTGCATTTTTGGGAACCCGTGGTGATATGGATACGCTCATATATTCCTGATGACCACATGTTAGCCTCCAACTCATCTACCCTTGCTAACGAGTCCCTGACACCGAGAATCTGGGTTATCTTATATCTCTATTTTCTTCTTAACAACCTGGCCTGGAGCTTTTGATGAGGAAAACCCCAAGACATGAATTTTTTTAGTAGGTTGCAGAGCTGGTGGAGACAAGCTAAGACCTATCTAGGATAAGAGAGGAGGTTAGACCCGGATTCCTCATTTCAAGATAGGAAATGTGGAAACAGATGGAGGAACCACGCCATTTGAATTATTTGAAATCCAAGATTTCTAGCAAGGGACTTATCCAAAAGTTTCAGATCCTAGATATCAAACCTACATATGGAACCCTAATACTCTAAAAGAAAACATCCTTAAAACTTAAAAAATAGAATTTTGGGAGAGGGTCAGATCTAGGTGAAAAATGGTGAGCAATGGAACCTTGTTAGACAATGATATCATGATGATGAAAAACTCTATGTGGTGGTGATTGGAGTGCTACGTGGAGAGATTAAATTAGTAAGGTGTCCTAGTAATAATGCCACGATGACGAGATGTGGGCTAGAGGCCAGATGGAGAATATTCAAAAATTCAGAAATATCGAACTTCTTGTAATTGCATTTTATTAAAAATCTAGATGTCATACTTTATATACTACGTCAACAATACCATGATAGCATGCCACACCAACGCCTCATTAGGAGCTACGTTAGTAGGATGAAAGTTCAATAGGGCCATGATGGCAGAGATCATGATGATGGAGGCCAGATAAAAGAATCGGGAGGAGGAACCATGAAAAATATGGAAATCCAAATATTCGTAAAAATGGATTGTTGCAAAGTGCAAAATCCCAGATGCCACATCGACGGTGACACGTCAAAATGTTGAGTCAAGTTCCACATCAAATGACACATAAACATCGAGGGTCATAGACGCCACATCAACATGATGGGTTGGCATGACACATAAATGACTTATAAAATACCACATCAATAAGAGGGATCTCTTGCTGAGATACGTGGCGGGTTGTAGGGGGGAAGGCTATATGGTGGAACTAGGATATGGAATTCAAAATATCTAGAAATTTGGAAATTTGGAGGTTTGAAAAAATGCTTTTTTTGCAAAGTGTCAAATCCCATATGCCACATTAGAAAACACAATCATATGCCATAGTATAAGGGGTGTCAAGTGCCACATCAATAGAAGCTTCCAACAATTCTATGATGGCTAGTTGTGAGGCAACAACTGAACGGTCGAATCTAGGAAGCGAAAACATGACAATATGGAAATTTGGAAATTTAGAAGAGCATGAAAATGGAATTTTTGCGTAGTCTATATGCCATTTCATCCAAGACACATCACACCATGATGGAATATAGGTGTTGTACCATATCAATGAAGTGACACATTGGTAATTGGGAGGATTTATGGTGGATTCAAGGAGTGAATATCAAGATACATTGGATGGTCAAGATTTTTCTTGGGAAAAGCACTAGATGATGGAACCAAGAGACAAAACTCGGACCATCTGGAAATATGGAGATACAAAGTTTTGAGTAAATGGATTTTTCAAAATGTTAGATGTTGGATGTTGGATAGTGGAATGGCGTAGCATAACCTTGACCATATATTTATCTGGATATCTGGGATTTCTTAAAAAGGGAATTTTGGAAATCATTGGATGTTGGATGGCCGGATGCAAAACCTTGACATGATGGAACCTTAACCATGAAGTGACAGGTGGATGCCAGGTATCTGACATGGGTGACACATATGATGAGTTCCTGTTTGTGTCATCATTTGGAACCAATGAGGAGTTTCCAAGTGGAGGGTGAGACGTGGAAAGGAAAAGTGTCCTCCAATGGTGAAGTTGAGACTGTAGGAAAAGGTTGTAAGTCAAGAATATTGAAGGTAGCTATTCATATAGTTCGTTGAATTGAATAATCCCCAGTCATCATATCTATCAAACCTAAGAGACCTCATTAAAGTTCGCGCAATTGTAAATCATGCTAGTGATTTGGGCTGTCGATTTGTGTGATTCCTAACCATCCGTTCTTGTAGACGTGTAAGTTGTATCTGAGGGAGAATGAGGACATGGAAATTTGACCCACCCATTTCACAACCAATGATTTATGGATAGGTGGAGGATTTTCATTAGGTACATGTCAGCATAGACATGAAAATGGGAGGCTTGTAGATGGTAGCTCGATACAGGTGGGACCTAGGAGGGTTGTGGAATTAGAAAATCAAGATATCTGGAGGATATGATGTTTCTATTAAATGAGACTATTGCAGAGGCCCAAATCTTGGATGTGGGAACCATGTAGGTGAAACCTAGAAATATGGAGATCTGGGGATCTAGAGATTTTAAATAATTGGTATTTTTATAAAGTCTTTTATTTAGATATCATATATTTAGAGGTGTAGAAAATTCCAGATGGCCGAATATCTAGAGATTTGAAAATACTGGATATATAGGATTTTAGAAAATGTAACCAAGTAGTAGAAAGAAGGGTCTATGCCAAATGCTACATGTAATATGGATCCACATGGATTCCCGATGAACATATGATGTCAAATGGTACAAGTGGAGCTAGGTCACGTGGATGTTGGATGGGCATGGTGACATCATCATGAGGATAGACGATGAAATATTTGAAGGCCATATCTTTCTTCTCAAAACTCATAATTGAGCACATTTATATTAATTTTAAATCTATTGAGGAGACTAATTTACTTATAAGCTTAGAGCTAGGTTTATATTTACCCTTGATAAAGGTAGTTAGAGGAAAGTTTGAGAAAATTTGTACACCCCGCTAGACAGAATGAGGGTTTAGGGGTTGGGTATGTTACATGTACCATGGAAATTCCTCCATTAAAGTGTACTCAAAATTATATACATAAATTGACTTTCCTAAAGTTACGTCCATTGTAGGAGATTAAAATGTGTAACGCCCCATTTTGTTTTCCCAATTAATTTGTAATTAATTGTTGTTAGTGATGGTCTTACCTTAACATACAGATAATGTTACCATACCATGGTAATCTGGATAATGTAAATTGTATTATGGTGTGATAAATAATCCAAACAACTAACTAAAGGGTTAAGCAAAAGAACTAACCATGATACCATGAGAGGGAATAGTGAGGGGGGATAGTGGGGATTCATAATGCTAGAGATTCCAAGCCATTTTGTTGAATTATTTTTAGGAATAATCAACTATTTCCCTTTTTCTTGAATTAAAAAAAAATCATTTAATGAGGGAAGGTTAGTGGTTGATGAGTCAACCATTTGTAATGAATGGAAGTATGGTGGGTTGTCTAGGACAAATGAGGATTTTTATCTAGGGTACATTCATTACCACCTCATTTATTATGTTTTAACGACAATTTCATTTTGACAGAAGGAGAAGGTAAAGTCAAGAATCTTTGGGGAAGTGTGTGAAGAATGGGGGGAGAAATCCACGAGGGGGAGAGAGATGAAGGTGGGTGCTGGTCATAAAGAGCAGATAGAAAAGAGAAGAGCAACACAAATGTGTCATTGTGTAGAGAACCCTAAACCTAACCTAACATGAGAGTGACACATTCTTAAATCTTGTTGAGTAATCGAAATGGCAGTGAAACATCCATTGTGCTTAAATAATCTAGTTGAGAATGCATCTGATTTGCCTTGTAGAGGCCCTCATATTGGTAGGTGTAGGAAAGGGGAATTTTCTACCAGTGGGTGTAGTAAAGGAGAGTGGCCTTCACATTGCTCATTGCTCTGATAAACTAGAATTTCCCTTATTGGTAATGACTTAAAGCCTTGGTAATTTGTCATAAGTGGTTTGTGTATACAAGTGGAACGTTTGAAGGATATGGGTTAAGGCTTGTGGGAAAGAATGTAGAGAAATCCAAGTTTACCTAGATTCACTTCCCTCTCAAAAACCCTATAATGGATGACTAAGGGAGAAATCTTGAAATTTGGATCATGTAGTAGGTTGCAAAGCTGATGAATATGGAAAGAACCCTATGTAGGTTAAGGAGTATAAGATCTGACCTGGGTGCCTTTTCGTGTAAACAATTTTAGTGGAAACTTGACTGGTCGAAACCACAACATCTAGACTAAAACATATTTCATATTTTTAACAAGGGAGTTATCCAAAATATATGGATCCCAGTTCCCTTCCTAAACTTGTAAAAAGAACCTCCCAATGGAACTCATATATCTGGAAGTCTTCTAAGAGGGGACTTCGTTAAAATTCCCATATCTCGGAAGTTGGATCCACCCTTGAACAATGAATAGGTGCAAAACTAGATGTGGAACCCTAACCCAATGGAACCTTGAGCCTCAAAGTAGTGGCTGTATTCTAGGTAAGAAGGACACATCACCCAACTTGGAAGTCATACAATTGTTTTAGTCCAATGAAGAAGCGTCGAGTACAAGGTGACACAAGGAGATGATAGGTTTCCTTGTGTGATGAATTTGAATGGAGAAAGAAGGTTAACGTTTGAGTAACTTATATCACAATGATTTGGATAATTATATCAGAATACCATCTACCCTTGGATTCCCCGGAAGAATGTTTATGGAATCATTTTTTTAGGAAGTACAATGGTGACATCACATCACAAAATAAATTCCTTTGACCAAGATAAAGGTAAGGCATATTTGAGCTTGAAATGGATAAGGGTCATCATATTGAGAATATCTCATCCATCAAATATATCAGAGTCATGGAATTTGATTAATGGTCGTGCAA
Source organism: Picea engelmannii (assembly GCA_009831015.1). Taxonomy (NCBI): domain Eukaryota; kingdom Viridiplantae; phylum Streptophyta; class Pinopsida; order Pinales; family Pinaceae; genus Picea; species Picea engelmannii. Next base: position 644,107 of record ML779790.1, read on the forward strand.
TTTTTGGAACAGGTAGTGATATGGACTATCCCATCTGTTCCCAATGACCATGTGTCAGCCTCCAACTCGTCTATCCTTGTTGATGAGTCCTTGACATGACATGCCAACTCATCATGATAATGTGATATCCTCCTTCGCACCTAGCCCTCACGATGTAATGACCTTGTCTGATAGATTGAATGGTGGACATTTGTGTTGATCAATGACCTAGACTAATGTGGGTTCCTAAGATGCATATTCTTTAACTAGCCAATGGGCCTAATGAATTTGACGATCCTTCTTTGGGCTCGTGCTCGCATGATTTACCATCAGGTTGTCATGCCACCATGATTCGAGGATTTTCCTACAGTTTGTAGCCCACAAGGCTTATGAACTTTTGTCTTTTGGATCAAACCTTTGCTATATCATATGACCCAGATCCAATCTCAATTCCTAATGAATGCTCAAGGTTCGATATCAGTTGACTTCTTTCCAAATTCAGCTAAGGATCCCACCTATGCATGATGACCACTTGCCAGCCTCGAACTAATTTACCCTTGTTGATGAGTCTCTAACACGACATACCAACGTGGCATGCTCTCTCAACATAATTATGTGGAATCCTCCTCCACACATGGACCTCACAATGTAATGATATTGTCTAATAGATCAGACAATGGACATCTGTGTCGATCGATGACCCAGATTAACATAGGTTCCTAACCTACACATTCTTTAACCGACTAATGGGCTTAATAGATATAACATTCCATACATACTCTTTTCTAATCCAATGAATCTTATCCTTCTTCAGGCTCACACTCATGGGCCTCACCATCGGGTTTCCACGCCACCACATGTTTTACCTGCAACAACTCCAATTAAATTTTCCCATTCTAGCAAAAATTAATTGGGACCCCTACAAAATTTCTACATAAGCTATAGAAGGCTAGAGTGTACCCTCAAGTTTGAGAGATTTGATATTATGAATTATTTCCTAACCCTTGAACTATTTGAGGATTTGTTATAAATCCTACTCAATCCATATTTTACTTTAATATTAATAGGGTTTTCTCCTTATTTTAATTGGATTCATCCAAGATAGCTTGAAAACAATAGTTCCTTCTCTAAAAATAGGAATTTTCAAGCCTTATAGGTTAACCCTTTGTGTGCGACTTCTTACCAACATAAATATTTTTCATTGTGTTAAATGTTTTCCCTGAAACCTTTTGGTCGTAGGCCTAGCGGGTTTCCCCTTTTTTCTCGTGCGAGATTTACTAGTCAAGGACTTAACTTTGTCTCGTGTTGTTCCCAAACTTCATCATATGAAAGCCTAATGGGGTCACCTTATATTCCATACCATTGGAGTTAAACTTGCATCCCTTGAACCACAAGCCTCACGATAAAAAATTTGCACATGGGGTCTCACCAAAATCATATCCTATAATAAGCTTCCCGTGAAACTATTCCCCATAAAGAATTCCTTACCAAACTTATTTCTCCATGAAACTTCAGCTCGTTAGCCCTACAAGAAAACATTTACATGCAGACCCAAATATAATGTCGATATGAGATTTATCCCTTTTCGAAGCTCTTCTCGTGAACTTATCCCCACGACACTTCTCCCAGAAATCTTGTCTTTGCAAGACACGTTGAATCCCTTCCCGCTTGTGGAAACTTGAATTAATGTGCATTAATGGTTGACAGTTTTCTGGAAAAACACAGAGAACATATTTTATTTATTGAGTTATTACAATTATTACTCATAAAATTTTGTTTAATATACACATGACCCAAATTATTTTGACTATTACAAATTATTTGCATCTTTGAATGTTGTAGTGAATTTCATAGCTCGGTGCAAAACCCTTACTCCACTTTGAATTGTAAAACTGCATTGAATACAAGATGTATGGAGGTCGAGGACACCAAGGGAATACCCTACTTGTCAATGTCCCAAACCAGGGGAAGATGCAAGAAACCCTTCACATATCAGACACCAGTCATTTCAATGGAAATCAGGGGTATCCTACATGGAATGAAATATATTGAATGTTCATTGACAAAGACTTTCCATAAGAAAGTGAAGATACCAATGTATACATGAATATCAAGAGAATCAAATTGTATGCCATAGTTTCCCAATTGGCTATTCTACCTTACAAAAACGTAGTTCGATGGGTGTATGTGTATTTAGACTCAAAGACAAAGCTGATCTTCGATGCAAGAGGAAAACCCATATCCTCATTGAATCCAGATAGTGTTCACGGCATGCATAAATTGCCAACACCAAATTTCTTTCTCAACAAGCCATTTATGGAGGCATTTACTAAGAAATACCCTGACTAGACTGAAATAGTTGAAGAATGTTGGGAGAATAAAACTCAATAATCACAATCTAGTGAAAATATTTATCTATAATATGTTTAAAATATATTTGATAATATGAATGAATGATTATTAAATTGAAGTGGGCCCACTAGTAAATTTGGTTCATTTTGTGACGGCTCTTTCGACGCTCTTGTGAAGTTATGTCGTGGATATTGCGACGAATCTTGGGTCTCCCAAACTTCGGTTCATGTGCCATGGAAAGTGCGACTAACCTAAAAAAACGTCCCAAGAGAGACGAACCAAGGACGTTTTTGCAAGATGGAAAAAAAATGTTGGTCGTTGCAATAAAGGCAACCAACATTTGGTGTCACACGAGTGACAAAGAAGGAATATCGTCACAAGAGAGATAAATAAGGGATATCATCGCAAGAGAGACAAAGAAAGGATATCGTCACAAGAGTGAGAAGGAAGGGAAATCGTCGCAAGAGCGACAAGGAAGGGAAATCGTCGCAAGAGGGGCAAGGTAGGGATATTGTCACAAGAGCGACAGAGAAGGGATATCGTCACAAGGGCGACAAGGAAGGGATATCATTGGAAGAGGTACAAGGAAAGGTGATTGTCACAAGAGAGACAAGGTAGGGATATCGTTGCAAGAGCGACAAGGAAGAGATATCGTCCCAAGAGAGACGACTATAAATATTCTTACGACAAATTAGCTATACTATCGACGAAAAGGATATTGTTGCAAGAGTGACGAATGTAAAGATTCTTACGACGAATTAGCTATAATATCGATGAAAAAATTTCATCAATAGTATAGATAATTTTTCGCAAGAATCTTTACATTCATCTCTCTTGCGCCGACATATATTTATTTAAGAAAAAATAAAAAATTGATGTCCTTATTCATAGTATTTCTATCACTTTGAAATATTTTGATGTAAACACAAGAGTTTGAATGTGGTAATGTTGGTGTGTCATTATTAATAAGTTGTTTTGAAATTTGTATATTATTAGTACAACATAATATAAACTAAGGAAACTACTGAATAAAAAACAATATAAAGGAAAAGTCTTTATATGGTAGAGACCCACTATCACTTAGATAATTTCATCATGTCTCCAAATTTAGAAGCCGCCACCACCATTACAACTACCACTAATGCAAAAACTTCCATGCTCTTGACAAGTGATTTTATGGCCATGGAGATTCAAAAATAAAAAATAGGACTAATGACACTTTATAATTGGTTCATAGTGAAATTCCTTACAACATAAGTACTATAAAAATAATGAAACCACCAAACTAAAATTATCATTTTTCACTTGCGTACATCACACAAAGAAATTTTACACACTAAAAAGAAAGTTACAAAACTCGCAGACATTATACAAAAAAATCTTGCAAATATATCCAATAAACTGATTACACACAATTTCTAAAATCTACAGTTGTGATAATATGTTGTATACACAAAATTCTTGCAATGTATCCAATAGAGTGATTACACACAATTTCTAAAATCTACAGTTGTGATAATAAACTGTGTTTGTGATTGTTTCTCGTAACCAAATCTCCATTTTTTTGTTGAAATATATAGAGTAGTTGGATACAATACATCCATTGACTCATCACTAGTCCATAATCCAATTTTATGTTATAAGGCTTGCAATAAGTCTTTAATCAGTTCGAGTAACACAATTTTTGTTCACCGCATCATGCATCTCGAACCAATTGAAAGTTTTAGACTGATCAAAGTCTTTAGTTTTGATGGAAAACTACATAATAATAACATTCGTTACTAAAACTCCAAGAAATACTTAATATATTATTAGAGAGTAATTGTATCAAACAATTGTTTATTATTTTGTTTATTTCATGATGCAAAGAAAAATAAAGAAAGATTTTAAATTTGAAGTCCCTTCACCTAAATTTGTTTGTTTCTAAATTTCATCTAGCTGATGATAGTTGAAGTGGAAGTTTTTGAAGACTATCGAGTATTGTAAAAAAACCTAAATTTGTTTGTTTGTAAAATTTATCTTGTTTCTAAAATATATCTAGCTAATAATAATTGAAGTGGAAGTTTTTCACGATTATTGATTATTGTAAAAATATGCACTAAATAGTTTATCAACCATTTCAAAGATTGAAAAACATATTAAATTGGAAATGTCAATGAACCCAAAAAGATAACCAAATTGAAAATAAAGACAAATTTTAATATAATTTTTTTGGTTGTAACTTTTGTGTCCATAAAATAGAAAATTTGACCTTACAAGTATGTAGTGAAAAATGTCAATTCACACTTTCAAGAATTATGAATTCAGAGTCTCAATTGGTTACGAGATGTCTTAGTAGTAGTTACAACAACAATGTAAAATGTCAACTTTAAGAAATAAATCCAGAAATCAATAATTTGTGATCATAGTTTCAAATCATAATGTTACCAATGTGGCTGGGTTTTGAAATGTTTTCTCACTCTCAATTTTCCATTATTGCATCGATGATTTCTACCATAGGGATAATAGGTTGGATTCTTTGCTCAAAGTTTGGTAGATAAAATACATATGGGTGAGAATCTTGAGTAAATCTCAAATATAACTCTTGATAATCCATGGTAATTGGTCCCAATGTGTAAAACCATTAAACACCCAAAACAATATCACAGCCACCCATGGAAATGGAGAACATGAGAGTTTTCAAGTGATAATCACCCATTTGGAGTTTGACGTTCTGATAGTGGCCCCCACATTTCCTTGTACCACTATTAGTGATGAGAATTTGAAAATTAGAAACTGGTATGAAAAAGCAATTGACCTCCTCAGCGACCTTGTGATGAATAAAATTGTGGGTGCTACCACTATCAATCAACACCACAACCAACTTATGTCTGATGTATCCCTTTGTTTTGAGTGTCTGTGGAGTAGAAATATCAAAGAGGGAATGGAAGGAGATGACATGTTCCTTCGTTTCCATAGGATGTGTGACTGGATCAGGGGCGGGGACAATGGGTTGTGTCTCGTATGAGTCATTGAACTCATCTAATATTATGTCCTCGGAGGATATGGAATCTCACGCATCAATTTGGAATAATTTTTTCTCATGACATTTATGGCTTGGGGAATACTTTTCATCACAATAATAACAAAGTCCTTGCTTCCGACGTTCATCCATTTCTATTGCAGATACATTTTGTACCTTCAAAGTCTGTGTTACAGTAGATGAATCCCCTTGATAAGGGAAATTGATAACTATAGAATGAAGGGGTGGGGCCTGAAGAATAGTCTCATCTTCTAGTGCAAATGTGCACACCTACAACCAAATAGTCAGATGGTTCATGTAAACATGAGCCCGAATGGTGTCCTTTAATCTACTAATAAAACACTCCAAATAAAACTCATCAAATAATCCCTCAGTTATAATAGCTAACTATTCAAATGCATAGATGAAGTCGACTACTAGCCATGTTTGTCACAACTTGGTGAGCTGTCCCAAAAAATGAGATTATCAATAAAAAAGGGAACACAATTCTTTGGTGAACATGGTCCAAGTGGGTATTCCTAGATACCATTTCTTATTCCATTGCCACCATTTCCAACGTTCTTGATCCAAGTACAGAACCCCTACATGCAGTTTGGTATCATCATTCTGAATATCATGGACGAAGAAGTATTGTTCCATTTGAGAGACCCACCTTACCGGGTTTGATCCATTAAATTTATGCATCTCCACTTTGGGCACATTATTCCAAGATTTGGGAGAACCTCAAGGAGAGTAGGAAAACTGAGCATTCTCACAAAGTGAAGAATGAGGTTCCTAAGAGTATGAATCAATGTTCTTACCCTTGATGAGTGTCACAAATTCACAAAACTATTTTTGGAGGGAGTTCAAGCCATTAGTGAGGGAGTCGTGAAACTCTTTTTTGAGGGAGTTCATGCACTCTTCCAAGCACTTGGACAGGTTGGTTACCCTAGTGTCCAACTATTCCAGGTTTTGAGAATGGGTGATAGGGGCCTTTGTGGAGGCTTAGGGAACAAACGATAAGAATTTTGTGGGGTTTGGTAGTACATGAGGGTGTTGGGAAGAAGATATGGTCCATAGAGAGTGAGAGGTACCTCATCTATTAGGACGAAGAGAGGAATCAAATGGGATAGGTCGCAAATAAGGGTGTCGAGAAGGGATTGAGTCCATGGGAAAACAAATTCTTAAAAATGAAGGGTACCACTAAGATTAGGACAAAGAGAGGAATCCAATGGGATAGGTCTCAAATAAGGGCTCAGGAAGGCCCCCATTTTCTTTTTTTACTTCCGCAGAGTTATACTCTGACCTAAATACTTCTGCAGTGGAAGAATACCCAAATTATAAATAGTAAAAAATGTCAATAGTGAGTACTTCTGCAACAAAAATGTAGGCATGAGGAAATGTGGCATTCTAATAGATATTTTTTGTCTACCCCAAGGGTTAGGTTTTTCAGGGTTCCTGAAGAAAAGGGTTTTCCTTGTGCTATAGCTCTCTGATATAAGTGTGGGTTTGACTAGTAGTACTTATTCCAATATCTGAGGGAACCAACTAAGGAGGCTAGATTGTGCCCTTATCCATACTACCTGATTACCTAGGTACTGGAGATTATATTCCCGAGTTTTGTAAGGATTTAGGATATCTAGTCCAATTCATATACAGGTGATATTTGATGCACTACCAGTCAAAGGGGTACCAACATGGGTTACAAAGGTGTCCAACACTATGAGTTTAAAAACCTCTAGTATTTCCTACGTGTATGCTTCCCTGACCGTGGATTTATATACTGAATGACATATCATTGTAGTTTAAAGATGTCAGAATATGTCTCTACCAAAAAAAAATTATCCCACCATTTATGCCTGGGAAATAGCTTTGATACCACTTGTTATGCACCTGGTTATATTATTTTGAGCAAAAAACAATAATATCACAAAAATTACCAATGGAACAACAAAATATAGAGAATAGCACACCGAAATGATACCTTTATTGAAATGGGAGAAATGTTCACTTGTCTCTTTGAGGGGGAAACCTCCATCAGAGCATCGATCTATTACAATAATACTCAAGACAATATTTCTCATACCTGCTACTCTTATTTATACTAATTATATATTCTAAAAAATATTCTAGAGGAAGATCTTTCTAGAAGAGGAAGCTTCTATTAGGTCTTCTTACATTGACTTGTTCACATTTATTTATTAGGCCTTATTAACTAATGTCGACCTTTTTAACATGGAAAATATACCATGCTAATAAATAACCTACTAAGAGGGGTTAGGGTTGGATCCTAACAAACCTACTATTACAAATATTGTAGGAACCAACCTACTGGAGACACCAATTTCCTAACATAACTTCTACTGTTAGATCTGCAACCTTATAATGAATGGTCCAAATTTACTATGAAATTACAATATACGTTTACAAGGAAAATTTTCCTTCAGGGGAAAGCCCCTCCTATAAGTCCCCCTTGTGGAGGGGTGTAAAATATTCATGGGGTATAAGAACGAATGAAAACAAAGACCTATGAATTAGGAACATAACCAGGCTCCACAAACAAGATCAACAAGATATTGTGTGGGAAACTACCTACTAGAGACACCAATCTCCTCACCTAAGCACAAACTTAGCAAGATAATGTGTAGGAACCAACCTACTTGAGACACCAATCTCCTTAGTTAAGAACCAACTCAATAGGACTTGTATAGACACCAATCTAATATATTCATACACGGATTACTTTTGACTTCACCTGCATGCTTCACACTTCATCCATTTCACAACATCATCATACCCTTAACTTTCATGCTCCAACACCTCTCCTTGCTTCATACCCTATACATAGCTTCAAACCTTAGTCAGATTTAGCCTTCATGTCCTAGATAACCTCATAGCATCATTCCAAGAATATATTTTCATAATGCAACGTCACAACCTCAAAACATCACACTTTGGAGCATCATAGACCTTAATCCTTCATAGCGCACCCTTAAAAATATAAGAAAGGCTCTCTTGCACATCTTTTCGAACCCAAGAATACTCCCTATCTCCTTGTGCACACCTCATATCTCTTATATGCACTTTTAATTGCTCTTCTTGCTTGTATATTCTTCAAATGTGCACATTTATCCTATATTTATATTGTTTGTACGTTCACTTATGGGGCCGACTTGTAAAACTATTTGTGTTGACCTGTACTTTCTGGTTGGGATGATGTTTATGGATAAATTCGTGAGTGCGGACATAGACCAATCTCCCCAGATCCACCTGGATCTGGAACAAACCGTAACAAAATACTACTCTTTCCCTAGATCTAGCTATTGAACGAACTAAGAGAAATGGATAGTGTTCATACCTTATAAACGCTCTCCTTTAATCTATGTTGTTCCTTGCTCCGCTCCGATGCTCTTGTGTCGTTCAATCACAACAACACAAACCAATCACAACAAAGGCATTAATATATTCAATATCTAGTCTATACATGTGATCAAGGAATCATGTAATAAGATGACATCATCATTAT
>ML779790.1:665952-686823 GCA_009831015.1 Picea engelmannii
TCGAACTCCAACTCACCCTTCTAGAAGATTCCTTCTAGAAGGATCGAGAACTTATTCATTTTTCTCCTTTAGAAACATGTCCGCACCCTAACCATTAACACAGTGCGGATAGTCCGCAGTCAAGCTGAATGCAGCATGCGGAAGTTAATGATTCCCGCAGGAGAGTATAATGCAGTCTGCGAACTATTTTCAAAATAGGATTTTGAGAAAATGATAAATGTAACCTTCTTCTGGAAAATGTTCTTAATGAAGAGTTTGATCTTCCATTATCATGACATAATCATAGTATCATCTCGATAACCAAAAATGTGGATAACAGATGACCTGCCAAAATATTTCATATCTCCTCATTCCTATGGAATTATATGGAGTTCCATATATCATTGATAAAGTATTAGAATAATTTTTTCCACCAAATATCCTATGCTCCGATTTGATCTAGGTCTTTAGAGTAGAAAGGCCTTCAAATATAGGGTATTCAAACTGAGATTCAAAATCCCCAAAATAATATTTCCAACAATGTCCATCTCACAATATTTATCTTGGCTATCTATAGTCTCCCCTTGTATTTGACATCAATGAAAACAATATTTTCAACATCAACTATTATAAAAAATCCTCTATCATTTATCTCTTCATCCATAACAATTGTTGTAGTACTTATTTCTTCTTTTGTAACAATTGTTATAGCAATTTATGTAGCAACATAAAATCTAAAAGAACATATAAACTACTTCAAATGATTAGATGTGAAAGATAACCTTTTGTACCATGGAGGTTCCTCCATAAAAGTGTACTCAAAATTATATACATACATTGAATTGCCTAAAGTTATGTCCATTGAAGGTGCTTAAAATGTGTAACACCTTATTTCGATTCTCCAATTAAATTGTAATTACTTATGGTTAGCGATGGTCTTACATCATCATAGAGATAATATTATCATACCATGGTAATCTGGAAAATGTAAATTGTATTATGGTGTAATAAAGAATACAAATAACTAATTAAAGGGTGAAGCACAAGTACTTTCCATGATACCATGAGAGAGAGTAATGAGGGGGCCTAGTGGGTATTCATCATTCTAGAGATCCAAAGCCACCTTATTGAGTTATTTTTTGGAATATTTAACTATTTCCCTTTTTCCTAGATTGAAAAAAAATAGTTAATGAGGAGAGGTTAGTAGTTGATGAGTCAATCACATAGAGTGAATGGAAATATGGTGGACCTAAGGAATGTCATCTAGGGTACAATGAGTACCATCTCATTTATTATGTTTGACCCACAAGTTCCTTTTGACAGAAGGAGAAGGGCAAGTCAAGAACCTTTGGGGAGGTGTGTGAAGAATGTGGGAAGAAATCCATGACAGGGAGAGCAGTGAAGGGAGATTTCCGTCGAAACAAGAACACATAAAAGAGAAGAGTATCATAATTGTTTGACTGGGCATAAAACCTTGAAATTGACCTAGGTTGAGAGGGACACATGCTTGAATCTTGTTGGGTAATAAAATGGCATTGATAGGGGAGTAGGGGGTGCTAAGAGACTGCAGAGGAAGTGAACGACCTTCCTTGTGATGAAATATTCTAGCTAAGAATGCATATCAGATGCCTTATGGAGGCCCTGGGATTGGTAGGTGTAGGAAAGGGGACTTTTTTGCCAGTGAGTGTAGTGAAGGAGAGTGACCTTCACACTATCCATTGCTCTAAGAGACTAGAAGTTCCTCTGGTGGTAATGATTTAAAACCCTAGTAATGTGGCATAAATGGTTTGTGTATACAACTAGAACATTTACAGGATATGGGTCAAGGCTTGTGGGAAAGAATGCATAGGAATCCGAGTTTTCTTGGATTCTTGTTCCTATAAAAAACATGTAATAGAGGACTGAGGGACAAATATCCAAATTTGGATTGTGTAGAAAGTTGAAAAGATGACGAATATGGGTGGAACCATGTACAATCTAAGGAGAATAAGATCAGATTTGAGTGCCTTAGAACATAAACAATTTTAGTGGAACCTCAACTGGGAGGAACCACGCCATCTAGAATATTGTGGATTTGGGATTTTTAACAAGGGACTTTCCCAAAATATCTGGATCTCGGATCCCTTGTGAAACCTATGAAAGGAACCTCATAATGGAATTAAAACATATAGATAGAAAAAATTCGGAGGACTTGCAAGAGGGTACTTGGCTAAAAGTTCTCTATCCCAAAGGTTGGATCCAGTCTTTAATAGTGAACAAGCGCAAAACTCAGATTTGGAACCCTAACCCAATGGAATCTTCGACCTCGAAGTGGTGTGTTAATGGAAAATGCTAAGTAAGAAGGACATGTCACCCATTGTGGAAGCCATGAAGGTTTTTGATTCCAATGAGGAAGTGTCGGGTAGAAGGTGACACGAGGAGAGGACAGGTGTCCCTCTGTGATGAATTTAGATAAAGAAGGAAGGCTAATGGTCGAGCAACTTTAAATCTTGAAATGATGTGGACTGTCAGATAGGAAATCCCTCTGTCATCGGATTCCACAAAAGAATTTACATGGAAGAATTTGTTCATAAATTCTAATGGTGAATTCATGTCTCAAATAAGTTCGTTTGATCAAGTTAAAGTTCATGCATCTTTGAGACAAAAATTGATAAGATTCATCATATTGAGTAGATATCGACCATTGGATTTGTTCAAGTCATGGAAATTCATTAATGATTGTGTAGTTTGGGGAACCTGTGGTGATATGGACAATCTCATCTATTCTCGATGACCACATGTTAGCTTCCAACTCGTCTACCCTTGCTAATGAGTCCCTGACACAGAGAATCTAGGTTATCATATCTCTCTATTTTCTTCCTTACACCTTGGCCTGGAGATTTTGATCAGGAAAACCCCAAGACATGAATTTTTTTAGCAGGTTGCAGAGCTGATGGAGGCAATCTAAGACTCATCTAGGATAAGAGAGGAGGTTAGACCCGTATTCCTTATTTCAAGATAGGAAATGTGGAACCAGATGGAGGAACCACGCCATTTGAATTATTTGAAATCCAATATTTCTAACAAGGGACTTATCCAAAAGTTTCAGATCCCAGATATCAAACCTAGATATGGAACCCTAATACTCTAAAAGAAGACATCCTTAAAACTTCAAAAATAGACCTTTGGGAGAGGGTCATATGTAGGTAAAAAATGGTGACCAATGGAACCTTATTGGACAGTGACATCATGATGATGAAAAACTCTATGTGGCGATGATTGGAGTGCTACGTGGCGAGATTAAATTAGTAGGGTGTCCTAGTAATCATGCCACAGTGACAAGATGTGGGCCAGAGGCCAAATGGAGAATATTCAAAAATTCAGAAATATCGAACTTCTTGTAATTGGATTTTATTAAAAATCTAGATGTCATACTTTATATACTACATCAACAATACCATGATAGCATGCCACACCAGTGCCTCATTAGGAGCTACATTAGTAGGATTAAAGTTCAATAGGGCCATGATAGCAGCGCTCATGATGATGGAGGCTAGATAAAAGAACCAGGAGGAGGAACCATGAAAAATATGGAAATCCAAATATTCGTAAAAATGGATTGTTGCAAAGTGCAAAACCCCAGATGGTCCAAATCTATGGTGACACGTCAGAACGTTGAGTCAAGTTCCACATCAAATGACACATAAACATCGGGGGTCATAGACGCCACGTCAACATGATGGGTTGGCATGACACATCAATGACTTGTAAAAGACCACGTCAATAAGAGGGATCTCCTGCTGAGATACGTGGCGGGCTGTAGGGGAATAGGCTAGATGGTGGAACTAGGATATGGAATTCAAACTATCTAGAAATTTGGAAATTTGGAGGTTTGAAAAAATGTTCTCTTTGCAAAGTGTCAAATCCCAGATGCCACATTAGAAAACACAATCATATGCCATAGTATCAGGGGTGTCAAGTGCCACATCAACATAATCTTCCAACAATTCTATGATGGCTAGTTGTGAGGCAACAACTAAAGGGTCGAATCTAGGAAGCGAAAACAAGACCATATGGAAATTTGGAAATTTAGAAGAGCATGAAAATGGACTTTTTGCATAGTCTAGATGCCATGTCATCCAAGCCACATCACACCATGATGGAATATAGGTGTTGTTCCATATCAGCCAAGTGACACGTTGGTAATTGGGAGAATTTATGGTGTATTCAAGGAGTGAATATCAAGATAAATTGGATGGTCAATATTTTTCTTGGGAAAAGCTCTAGACGATGGAACCAAGAGACAAAACTTGGACCATCTGGAAATCTGGAGATCCAATGTTTTGAGTAAATGGATTTTTCGAAAAGTTAGATGTTGGATGTTGGATAGTGGAATGGTGTAGCATAACCTTGACCATATATTTATCTGGATATTTGGGATTTCTTAAAAAGGGAATTTTGGAAATCGTTGGATGTTGGATGGCCGGATGCAAAACCTTGACATGACAGAACCTTAACCATGAAGTGACAGGTGGATTCCAGGTAAGAAACATTCCAATTTGACATGGGTGCCACATATGATGAGGTCCTGTTCATGTCAACATTTGGAACCAATGAGGAGTTTCCAAGTGGAGGGTGAGACGTGGAAATGAAAAGTGTCCTCCAATGGTGAAGTTGAGACCGTAGGAAAGGGTTATAAGTCAAGAATATTTAAGGTAGCTATTCATATAGTTTGTTGGATTGAATAATCCTCAGTCGTCATATCTATCAAACCTAAGAGACCTCATTAAAGTTCGTGCAATTGTAAATCATGCTAGTGATCTGGGCTGTCCATTTGGGTATTTCCTAACCATCCGGTCTTGTAGACGTGTAAGTTGTATCCGAGGGGGAATGAGGACATGGAAATTTGACCCACCCATTTCACAACCAATGATTTATGGATAGGTGGAGGATTTTCATTAGGTACATGTCAGCATAGATATGCAAATGGGAGGCTTCTAGATGGTATCCCTATACAGGTGGGACCTGCGAGGGTTGTGGAATTAGAAAATCAAGATATTTGGAGGATATGATGTTTCTACTAAATGAGACTATTGCAGAGGCCCAAATATTGGATGTGGGAACCATTTAGGTGGAACCTAGAAATATGGAGATCTGGGGATCTAGAGATTTTAAATAATTGGTATTTTTATAAAGTCTTTGATTCTAGATATCATATATTTAGAGGTGTAGAAAATTCCAGATGGTCGAATATCTAGAGGTTTCAAAATACTGGATATCCAGGATTTTAGAAAATGTAACCAAGTAGTAGAAGGAGGGGTCTATGTCAAATGCTACATGTAATATGGATCCACATGGATTCCCAATGAACATGTGATGTCAAATGGTACAAGTGGAGCTAGGTCACATGGATGTCGCATGGGCATGGTGACATCATCAGGAGGATAGATGATGAAATATTTGAAGGCCATATCTTTCTTCTCAAAACTCAGAATTGAGCACATTTATATTCATTGTAAATCTATTGAGGAGAATAATTTACTTATAATCTTAGATCTAGGTTTAGATTTACCCTTGATAAAGGTAGTTAGAGGAAAGTTTGAGAAAATTTGTACACCCCACTAGCCAGAATGAGGGTTTAGGGGTTGGGTATGTTACATGTACCATGGAAATTCCTCCATTAAAGTGTACTCAAAATTATATACATAAATTGACTTGCCTAAAGTTACGTCCATTGTAGGAGATTAAAATGTGTAACACCCCATTTTGTTTTCACAATTAATTTGTAATTAATTGTGGTTAGTGATGGTCTTACCTAAACATAGAGATAATGTTACCATACCATGGTAATCTGGATAATGTAAATTGTATTATGGTGCGATAAATAATCCAAAAAACTAACTAAAGGGTGAAGCAAAAGAACTAACCATGATACCATGAAAGGGAATAGTGAGGGGGGATAGTGGGGATTCATAATGCTAGAGATTCCAAGCCATTTTGCTCAATTATTTTTAGGAATAATCAACTATTTCACTTTTTCTTGAATTAAAAAAAAAATCATTTAATGAGGGAAGGTTAGTAGTTGATGAGTCAACCATCTATAATGAATGGAAGTATGGTGGGTTGGCTAGGACAAATGAGGATTTGTATCTAGGGTACATTCATTACCACCTCATTTATTATGTTTGAACGACAATTTCATTTTGACAGAAGGAGAAGGTAAAGTCAAGAAGCTTTGGGGAGGTGTGTGAAGAATGGGGGAAGAAATCCATGAGGGGGAGAGCGATGAAGGTGGATTATGGTCATAAAGAGTAGATATAAAAGAGAAGAGAAAAACAAATGTGTGATTGTGTAGAGAACCCTAAACCTGACCTAAGCTGAGAGGGACACATGCTTAAATCTTGTTGAGTAATCGAGATGGCAGTGAAACATCCCTTGTGCTTAAATAATCTAGTTGAGAATGCATTTGAGATGCCTTGTAGAATCCCTCATATTGGTAGGTGTAGGAATGGGGACTTTTCTACCAGTGGGTGTAGTAAAGGAGAGTGGCCTTCACATTGCCCATTTCTCCGATAAACTAGAATTTCCCCTATTGGTAATGACTTAAAACCCTAGTAATTTGTCATAAGTGGTTTGTGTATACAAGTGGAACGTTTGAAGGATATGGGTTAAGGCTTGTGGGAAAGAATGTAGAGAAATCCAAGTTTACCTAGATTCGCTTCCCTCTCAAAAACCCTATAATGGATGACTAAGGGAGAAATCTTGAAATTTGGATCATGTAGCAGGTTGAAAATCTCATGAATATGGAAAGAACCCTATGTAGGTTAAGGAGTATAAGATCTGACCTGGGTGCCTTTTCGTGTAAACAATTTTAAGGGAAACTCGACCAGTTGGAACCACAACATCTAGACTAAAACATATTTGATATTTTTAACAAGGGAGTTATCCAAAATATATGGATCCCAGTTCCCTTCCTAAACTTGTAAAAATAACCTCCCAATGGAACTCATATATCTGTAAGTCTTCTAAGAGGGGACTTTGTTAAAATTCCCATATCTCAGAAGTTGGACCCACCCTTGAACAATGAATAGGTGCAGAACTAGATGTGGAACCCTAACCCAATGGAACCTTGAGCCTCAAAGTAGTGGGTGTATTCTAGGTAAGAAGGAGACATCACCAAACTTCGAAGTCATACAATTTTTTTAGTCCAATGAAGAAGCATCGAGTATAAAGTGACACAGGGAGAGGATAGGTGTCCTTGTGTGATGAATTTGAATGGAGAAGGAAGGTTAACATTTGAGAAACTTATATCACAATGATTTGGATCATCATATCAGAATACCATCTACCCTTGGATTCCCCATAAGAATGTTTATGGAAGCATTTTTTTAGAAAGTACAATGGTGACATCGCATCACAAAATAAATTCCTTTGACCAAGATAAAGGTCATGCATCTTTGAGCCTGAAATGGATAAGGGTCATCATATTGAGAATATCTCATCCATTAGATCTATCAGAGTCATGTAATTGCATTAATGGTCGTGCAATTTTTGGAACAGGTAGTGATATGGACTATCCCATCTGTTCCCAACGACCACGTGTCAGCCCCCAACTCATCTATCCTTGTTGATGAGTCCTTGACATGACATTCCAACTCATCATGATAACGTGACATCCTCCTTCGCACCTAGCCCTCACGATGTAACGACCTTGTCTGATAGATTGAATGCTGGACATTTGTGTTGATCAATGACCTAGATTAATGTGGGTTCCTAAGATGCATATTATTTAACTGGACAATGGGCCTGATGAATTTGATGATCCAATTATAATCCCTTCCAATCCAATGTCTCTCATCCTTCTTTGGGCTCATGCTCGCATGATTTACCATCAGGTTGTCATGCCACCATGATTCATGGATTTTCCTACAGTTTGTAGCCCACAAGGCTTATGAACTTGTGTCTTTTGGATCAAACCTTTGCTAGATGAGATGACCCATATACAACCTCAATTCCTAATGAATGCTCAAGGTTCGATATCAATTGAATTATTTCCAAATTCAGCTAAGGATCCCACCTATGCATGATGACCACATGTCAGCCTCCAACTCATTTACCCTTGTTGACGAGTCTCTAACACGACATACCAATGTGGCATGATATGTCAACATGATTATGTGGCATCCTCCTCCACACTTGGACCTCACAATGTAATGATATTGTCTAATAGATTAGACAGTGGACATCTGTGTCGATCGATGACTCAGATTAACATGGGTTCCTAACCTACACATTATTTAACCGACTAATGGGCTCAATAGATATAACAGTCCAGACATACTCTTTTCTAATCCAACGAATCTTATACTTCTTCGGGCTCACACTCATGGGCCTCACCATAAGGTTGTCACACCACCACATGTTTTACATACAACAACTCCAATTAAATTTTCCCATCCTAGGAAAAAATAATTGGGACCCCTACAAAATTTCTAAATAAGCTATAGAAGGCTAGAGTGTACCCTCAAGTTTGAGAGATTTGATATTATGAATTATTTCCTAACCCTTGAACTATTTGAGGATTTGTTATAAATCCTACTCAGTCCCTATTTTACTTTAATATTAATAGGGTTTTCTCCTTATTCTAATTGGATTCATCCAGGATAGCTTGAAAACAATAGTTCCTTCTCTAAAAATAGGAATCTGCAAGCCTTGTAGGTTAACTCTTTGTGTGCAACTTCTTACCGACAAAAATATTATTCACTGTGTTAAATGTTTTCCTGGAAACCTTTTGGTCGTAGGCCTAGCGGGTTTCCCTTTTTTTCTCGTGCGAGATTTACTAGTCAAGGACTTGACTTTGTCTCGTTTTGTTCCCAAACTTCATCATCTGCAAGCCTAATGGGGTCACCTTATATTCCATACTATTGGAGTTAAACTCGCATCCATTGAACCACAAGCCTCATGATAAAAAAATTTGCACACGGGGTCTCATCAAAATCATATCATACAATAATCTTCCTATGAAACTGTTCCCCATAAAGAATTCCTTACCGAACTTATTTCTCCATGAAACTTCGGCTCGTTATCCCTACAAGAAAACCTTTACATACAGACCCAAATCTAAGGTCGATATGAGATTTATCCCTTTTCAAATCTCTTCTCATGAATTTATCCCCACGACACTTCTCCCAGAAATCTTGTCTTTGCAAGACACGTTGAATCCCTTCCCGCTTGTGAAAACTTGAATTAATGTGCATTAATGGTTTACAGTTTTTTGGAAAAATACAGAGAACATATTTTATTTATTGAGATATTACAATTATTACTCATAAAATTTTATTTAATATACACATGACCCAAATTATTTTGACTATTACAAACTATTTGCATCTTTGAATGTTGTAGTGAATTGCATAGCTCGGTGTAAAACCCTTACTCCACTTTGAATTGTAAAACCACATTGAGTACAAGATGTATGGAGATTGAGGACACCAAGGGAATACCCTTCTTGTCAATGTCCCAAACCAGGGGAAGATGCAAGAAACCCTTGACATATCAGACACTAGTCATTTCAATGGAAATCATGGGTATCCTACATGGAATGAAATATATTGAATGTTCATTGACAGAGACTTTCCATAAGAAAGTGAAGATACCAATGTATACATGAATATCAAGAGAATCAAATTGTATGCCATAGTTTCCCAATTGGATATTCTACCTTACAACAACGTAGTTTGATGGGTGTATGTGTATTTAGACTCAAAGACAAAGATGATCTTCGATGCAGGAGGAAAACCCATATCCTCATTAAATCCAGACAGTGTTCATGGCATGTATAAATTTCCAACACCAAATTTCTTTCTCAACAAGCCATTTATGGAGGCATTTACTAAGAAATACCTTGACTAGACTAAAATAGTTGAAGAATGTTGGGAGAATAAAACTCGATAATCACAATCTAGTGAAAATATTTATCTATAATATGTTTAAAATATATTTGATAATATGAATGAATGATTATTACATTGAAGTGGGCCCACTAGTAAATTTGGGTCATTTTGTGACGGCTCTTTCGATGCTCTTGTGAAGTTATGTCGTGGATATTGCGACGAATATTGGGTCTCCCAAACTTCGCTTCATGTGCCATGGAAATTGTGACTAACCTGAAAAAAAGTCCCAAGAGAGATGAACCAAGGAGGTTTTTGCAAGCTTGACAAAAAATGTTGGTCGTTGCAATAAATTCAACCAACATTTGTTGTCGCACGAGTGACAAAGAAGGAATATCATCACAAGAGAGACAAATAAGGGATATCATCGCAAGAGCGACAAAGAAAGGATATTGTCACAAGAGTGAGAAGGAAGGGAAATCGTCGCAAGAGCGACAAGGAAGGGAAATTGTCGCAAGAGGGACAAGGTAGGGATATTGTCACAAGAGCGACAAAGAAGGGATATCGTCACAAGGGAGAAAAGGAAGGGATATCATTGGAAGAGGAACAAGGAAGGGTGATTGTCACAAGAGAGACAAGGTAGGGATATTGTCACAAGAGTGACAAGGAAGAGATATCGTCCCAAGAGAGATGACTATAAATATTCTTACGACAAATTAGTTATACTATCGACGAAAAGCATATTGTTGCAAGAGCGACAAATGTAAAGATTATTGCGATGAATTAGCTATAATATCAATGAAAAAATTTCATCAATAGTATAGCTAATTTGTCGCAAGAATCTTTACATTTATCTCTCTTTCACCGACATATATTTATTTAAGAAAAAATAAAAAATTGATGACCTTATTCATAGTATTTCTATCACTTCGAAATATTCTTATGTAAACACAAGAGTTTGAATGTGGTAATGTTGGTGTGTCATTATTAATAAGTTGTTTTGAAATTTGTATATTATTAGTACAACATAATATAAACTAAGGAAACTAATGAATAAAAAACAATATAAAGGAAAAGTCTTTATATGGTAGAGACCCACTATCACTCAAATGATTTCATCATGTCTCCAAATCTAGAAGCCACCACCACCATTACAACTACCACTAATGCAAAAACTTCCATGTTCTTGACAAGTGATTTTATGGCCATGGAGATTCAAAAATAAAAAGTAGGACTAATGACACTTTATAATTGGTTCATAGTGAAATTCCTTATAGCATAATTACTATAAAAATAATGAAACCACTAAACTAAAATTATAATTTTTCACTTGCATACATCACACAAAGAACTTTTACACATTAAAAAGAAAGTTACAAAACTCGCAGACATTATACAAAAAAGTCTTGCAAATATATCTAATAAACAGATTACACACAATTTCTAAAATCTACAGTTGTGATAATAAACTGTGTTTGTGATTGTTTCTCGTAACCAAATCTCCATTTTTTTGTTGAAATATATAGGGTAGTTGGATACAATACATCCATTGACTCATCACTAGTCCATAATCCAATTTTATGTTATAAGGCTTGCAATAAGTCTTTAATCAGTTCGAGTAACACAATTTTTTTTCACCGCATCATGCATCTCGAACCAATTGAAAGTTTTAGATTGATCAAAGTCTTTAGTTTTGATGGAAAACTACATAATAATAACATTTGTTACTAAAACTCCTTTAAGCAATACTGAATATATTATTAGAGAGTAATTGTATCAAACAATTGCTTATTATTTTGTTTATTTCATGATGCAAAAAAAAATAAAGAAAGATTTTAAATTTGAAGTCCCTTCACCTAAATTTGTTTGTTTCTAAATTTCATCTAGCTGATGATAGTTGAAGTGGAAGTTTTTGAAGACTATCGAGTATTGTAAAAAAACCTAAATTTGTTTGTTTGTAAAATTTATCTTGTTTCTAAAATATATCTAGCTAATAATAATTGAAGTGGAAGTTTTTCACGATTATTGATTATTGTAAAAATATGCACTAAATAGTTTATCAACCATTTCAAAGATTGAAAAACATATTAAATTGGAAATGTCAATGAACCCAAAAAGATAACCAAATTGCAAATAAACACAAATTTTAATATAATTTTTTTGGTTGTGACTTTTGTGTCCATAAAATAGAAAATTTGACCTGGAAGTTTTTCACGATTATTGATTATTGTAAAAATATGCACTAAACAGTTTATCAACCATTTCAAATATTGAAAAACATATTAAATTGGAAATGTCAATGAACCCAAAAAGATAACCAAATTGCAAATAAACACAAATTTTAATATAATTTTTTTGGTTGTGACTTTTGTGTCCATAAAATAGAAAATTTGACCTTACAAGTATGTAGTGAAAAATGTCAATTCACACTTTCAAGACTTATGAATTCAGAGTCTCAATTAGTTACAAGAAAGTCTTAGTAGTAGTTACAACAACAATGTAAAATGTCAATTTAAGAAATAAATCCAGAAATCAATAATTTGTGATCATAGTTTCAAATCATAATGTTACCAATGTGGCTGGGTTTTGAAATGTTTTCTCACTCTCAATTTTCCATTATTGCATCGATGATTTCTACCATAGGGATAATTATTTGGATTCTTTTCTCAAAGTTTGGTAGATAAAATACATTTAGATCCTTGGGAGTAGGGAAGGAATCAACTTCAGGTCAACTAGTATTGAGGGACTTAATAACCAAATAGAAGATAAAGAAATTGGGTAGATATACTAAGGTTTTTGGAATCATAGGAAATCCAATAGGTCATAGAAAAGGACCAATTTTGCAAAATCATGCATTAAGAGATATAAGACCAATTTTTCCCCATCTGTCTATTACAAACTAATGATATCATGAAATGGAACTTCATGTTTTCTCTTAGTTGGAAAGTACAAAGTTACTAACATGAAGAAAAACAATTTTCTCCTAGAAACACCAATATATTTTGTTTTAAGTACCTTTCTAAGCCTCTATTGGCATAAAGGGGATAGATTTGATCTCCTACATTGAAAGAGCTATTAATGACACTTGTAATCCATATTCTATATCAATTTCTCCCAAATTGTCACCCATGTTTATGCTAATGTCTCTATAATAGCTCTCATGTGAAAGAAAGGGTGAATTTATGGGAGTACCCGCTATATTTTGTTTGGGTTACTTTCTCATCTCTTTTTTTAAGAACATAACAATTGGTATTGAGTAAAAATTGAGAGTTATATGCTACATGGGTCCATAAGGAAAAAACACAGTGGTGATCCAAATACAACAATTATAATCATGATATGGAAAGATAAATTTCTATGTTCAATCCCTACTATGTAAGCAGTGAAAGCCATGATGCTAATATTATATTCATTTCATGTTTTTCTCGAAGGGATGGCCTATCATTTGAAGTGAAAATGACACATTCAATTTATGGTCATTTTTATGTGCAACCAATGGTTACAATCTAGTTAGAAAATTATACTTGATATGGATGCATGCCATATATTATGTGGGCCTTTGAGGACTACACTAAACATTTTTGCATCAGAACAAAATCCACTGGCCTTCAAACAAACATTAGTGCTGGATTATTTTTCATTTCTATATATATCCATTGTTGGATTTTGCAAATATGTGCTACAATGGTTTGACAAAATGGTAGGGAAATCTTGTTGTCACTTGTGGAATTGTTTTTCCACTTATTTGTCTTGTGGTTTCCACTAGGAGTTTCACTTTCTAAGACACCATATGGGTGTTGAATGGGATGACTATGAATATTTGACATTCTTACTAAATATCATGCTAAGGCGATGACATCAACAATAATAACTCTCAAAAATTCAATCTAAGTGAGACATTAGATTCCTCATAAACAATAGATATTATATGTAAATAATCACCAAGAAAGTCGACAAATTATGAAGGCCTTCTCCTTGATTTACTAAACTAGACTTCTTTTCAAGTCCCAAGTTATAAAATTAAAATAAAAAATGGAGGTCTCTCTCTCTCTTTCAAGTTATGAAAATCATGTGATACTAGCATGAATTAATCTTTATAGAGAGGGTGCATATTCAAGAAGATGAGATTTTGTTTATCTATTAAATTGTGCCAATGCTATAGATTATTATTATTCTCTTCATAACGCAAGGAAGTTACTGTAAGAATTTCAACTTTTGATGAGATATCAAAGAGAATTTGTACTCCTTATATGACCCAACAAACATATATTTATTTAAAAAAAAACAAATTGAGATAGCTTGTGCCCCTTCTAAAGGAGATAGCTTAAGGGTTTATCATTCAATAGAAGGTTATATCTCTTACTCTAATCTCATCTTTGATGTCTTATGTGGGTGAAATAAATTTATGGATGTGTTGTTGTGTCTTTGTTGAGCATTTCATATGGTTGTTACATATATATCATATCTGTCCTTGACTGATAACACTTGTTGTTTGGTTGTTTTGTCATGTCTTCTTTATCGATTTTCAAGTTCTATTTGTTTCCTAGACTCCATAGTCCAAGCACAAGGAACCATGTCTTTCTTGGATTCTCACGTTATATATTAAAATACAAAGAGAT
Source organism: Picea engelmannii (assembly GCA_009831015.1). Classification (NCBI taxonomy): domain Eukaryota; kingdom Viridiplantae; phylum Streptophyta; class Pinopsida; order Pinales; family Pinaceae; genus Picea; species Picea engelmannii. The sequence goes on from ML779790.1 coordinate 680,420, forward strand.
TACCATTCTGTAGATATGGTTCCCACAAAACAAGAACTGGCACCCGAAGAGAATTATTGAGCCCACATATCAAGTTTGACTAGGTCAACCTTAATCACACCTTTTAATACAATAAAAGTATAAAGAATATGACTCTGTCAATGATTACAATTAGCAATAATGAATACACGAGCCATGGCCACATGTAGAGATAATAGTGTAATAAATCCAATAGTGTTAGACTACCCCATTATTAGGGAATTCATGAGATATAAATAATCATTTGATGGGTGACCATCTAAATATGAAGGAATTTTCCTTAACATATAATTGACAACAACCTTACACTACAACATCCTTCTCAACCATGACTACATACATTCTATTCATTTCATCATCTCTATCATTTTTTGGTGATGCATTCCCCCATGAGTCCTACATCCTCACTATTGACCAACTCGCATTAGGTAAAGAATACCCAGGTTCCCCTTCATCTTATTATTCTAATTAACCATATTCACCTCTAAACAAGTTAATAGGTGAATTCTATGTCAGAAACATATACACTATGCAACTTCTATCACTAGCCTTTCCTTCACCAACACCTTCCCTAGTGATAAAATATCTAAATTGGATCCATGACAAATATTGGTTATCGGTTCATATGTTTTAAGGATCAATACATGAATAATTCCAACGGTATAAGAAAGGATCATGACTATTGAAAATGTAGGAAATAGGGTTGATGACATGAAGGGCCCCATGCTATGTCTGTTGGTGTCATACAAGTTTGGAACTCTTGAAACCCACAAACAAACAAGCATGTAAAATTTAAATCCAAACTTGAACAATTCAATCTCTAAAATGTCACGTTTACCAATGCCTTCAAATCGCTAGGATGATATCCATGAAGCCACAAATTGATGTAGAAATTGTATGCCAATAAATCCAAGAAAACCAAGGAGTATTGAATCAATATACAGTAAGACTAAGAGAAGATGAAATTATCATTAAGTGTATAATAAAATTGCATTCACAAATATATACAAGCCATAGAAATAGACTTGTATATATTATCAGATGAAAAAGTACCTATAATGTCAATGAATTATATGCATCATTATATGTTCAGCTATATAATGTACATCTAATTGTCTTATAAAATTATTACACATCATCAATTTCTTTTAGTCTTCTTTTGTGCTTTCCAGTTCTTAAGTAATTCATCGATCTCCATGTCTTCATTTACTGGGTTCTCTTTAGTAGTTGATGTTTCTTCGGTCCTTCCACGTCGAGCACGTATCATATCATACCCACGGTGTGGAGGCTGTTGTGAGGGGCCATCACCTACAAAAAAAAAAAATATTAAATTTATATGGCCAATTTTTAAATATCATTGAAGTAGTTCATTAATATTAAAAAAAAACTCTGCAATGTAATTATTTACCTGGTCCACTAGTTGGCACTATTGGAATGACTACCCTGTTCACCTGATCTTAAGGTCGAGGAGGCTCAACTATGACATTATCTTCCATTGAAATGAAAAAATTTATAATTACACAATTTATAAGTACAGAATTATTAAGTATATGATTAATATACAACCATTTTACCGTTGTGGGCCTCAGTCACAGAAACATCTTGGGGATGCACCCCACTGGGATGGGGCTTCTGGGGAACACCATGATCTTCTGGGCATGTTGCACTATCAATGCTCTGTTGTTCAGTACTAATGGTTTTGTTGATAGTGCTTCTCCTCTAATTAAAACAAAGTAAGACATTAAATTATGGATGATGTCAAACATTTACATATTTTATAAGTAATGAAAGGTTAATGTGGACTGATTTTTATTTACCTTATCCCACAAACTGGATCTTGGGGTATGCCCCATGCTTTTCTTATGGTCAACCATGGATTTATAGCCGTATTTGTAACCAAGTTGGAGGTATTACTCCATGGTTTCATTTCCGAAGTCGTCGCCCTACATTGTATAAGAGTATGTTTTTTTAATATTGTTTTTGGTTGCAATTATCTAAAAGTTGTAAGGAGATATACAAATTCTATTCTTAATATGTTTTGGTACTTACGATTCGTGACTGTAACCTTGAGTAGCCACCCTGTCCTAGCTTGTGTTGGCCATGTTTGGCAATCCTTTCTTTGGTTTCCTTCGAAGTGTCAGGAAACCTATCATCAAAATTTTGAAGTATGTTATATATAACCGCACTTTTATTTAGATCTAAATAAAATTAAAGCTGGTATTGAAATCAAAATATTGTAATTTATCTTGGAGTACCAATTATTTTTTCTTCTGATTTTTTTCAATATCTTTATTTTGCATCATCAATGATCACCTTCCACTCCCTCTCTGGAATTGCGGAAGGATGCTCATACCTAGGATTTCTTTCCAAGATTCGTTTATAAAAATCCTGCGTATATTTTAAATATTCGCCTGCTGCAGAGGTGACCTCTTTTTTATTGAACATGTCTACTCCAAAGAGGCCTTCGAGATAATCCATAATTTCTTTTTTGAGGTTGGAATTCTGGCAATTCCACCTCATGCGTAAGGTTGCCCCAAAAATCAATAAGGCCTTGCTCTCTAGGTGCCTAAAAAAATGGTCGTTTCCTACACACAAAAATATATGATCATTAATTTAAAAATAATAATCTAGATGATTTGTGTATGAGATGGGGGTGAAATCATGAAGATGGATGTCTATTTTTCTTGTTTTATGAGAAAAAAAAACTATATTTTCACAACTTCTTCAACTTCCAACATACGAAAGTATTTGTTTTATTTATAATTTCACTTTACAGTAAAAAAAAAAACTTGTGAAGAATTTTGTTAGCTTTCCAATGACCATTTTTCAATTTTTTTTTATTAAGATTAAATGATATGTCAATTTGACAATTGTTTAACATTATGTTTCTTCACCATGAAAGGAATGATAAGGCGTTATTTTTTCCTCCAACAATGTATCTATTATTAAACTTATGTTTTCAACAAACTAAATATACTGCAACATTCTACAGAGACTCTATTTTATTATGACTATAATTTTGAATATAACGGATGAATATTATAATTTCTAGAATTTTTTGAAGTTGACCAAGCTGAAAACGTTGCAGATTTTAAACACATGTTTTCCTCCACCTTGTATCTATCTTAGTTTTTACTTAAAAGTAAAATATAAAAATACACTTTTGAAAAGAACAGTTTAAGGATTATGAATATAACTTTTTTAAATATTTCACTGTGTATTTTTAGAGATACAGATATTTCGTTTCACTGAATCATAATGTCTGTTGAAAATATTATGCAATGATTTTTTTTTAAAATTAAATAAAATTAGATAAAAATAATGAAAATGAAAAAAATATAGGAATTGAAAGTAGATTCAATTTTTCAAATGCTGGTGTAATTTTTGAAACCAAATTCTGAGTATTTGTAGGAGTTCGCAACCTCCAAAGTTCAGTTAAGCTTGGGGGAATTCTCTGGTTTCTGTATACAATCCCAATTTTTCGTTTTTGGCCGAAAAAATCTTTCAATTGAAACAATATTATTTTGGCCGAAAGACTAAATTCTAATGGAAACTGTTAAAACTAAACGGTTTCCAAGGTTTTCGTTCAAAAAAACCTTGTTTCGGCCGAAAGATGTTTGAGCAAATTTCGTCGGTCGAAAAAAAAGAAAAGACAGGTTGTATCATTTCATTTCGCGCCAAATCGTATAAATACGCTTTCGGTCGAACACATTTAACATAATTCATTGCTTGTTTGATGGTTTTCTATAGCACCTAAACAAAGTTTCAAATCATCTTTTTGGTTTTTGTTGAATAAGGTAATTGATATTTGTTCAAGTTTTTATTGGAATAACAATTTATATGTTGAAAGATAAATGTTGAGAATTTTTTCAAGGTGAAGTCTTTGTTGAACATATCGTTTACAGATAACTATAAAAGTCATAGGAAACAAAAGTTTTCACAAGAGAAAATTGTATCGCACTTGCGATGATACTCACCATAACGAACAAAGGAAAGAGCATTATTGGAGAAAGAAACGAGAACATGCAAATATTGAAGAAAGAAACGATGATAATGTAAATAGATATTTTCAACAAGAAGAAGTCCAACCAGGTATGCATGCACATATTGTCTATATTAAAAGTATAGAATTCAAATTTAAAATATTGTTTAATATAATTGATTGTAATTACAATTTGATGTTTTTCAAAAAATATAAATATATTTATCTCATAATGTCGAAGAAGATGTTGAAACCGAAATTGAATCAAAAGACGAATCACCTATAGGTATGTACATAAATTTAGATAAAACAAGATGAACACTTGTATATATACTTTAGTGAATTTATGTTTGGGTTTTATTTTTTAATATAAAATTTAAATTGAAATATGCATGAGAATCTATCAACATTGATGATGAGACATTAGAAAATGTTGATACTGACAAATTTGGGAAGAAAAAAGCTAAGAATTATATAAGATATCAAACTAAGAATATGTATAATACTTTTTTCAAAGATGAATCACTAACAGTATAAGCTCAACTTTTACTATGTCTAATAAAGTCAAGAAAGTTAAAATAAGCTACATCATTATTGGGTATTCAAAAGTCGACAAAAGATACAAAGGTGAAATAGAATGTCTTTGATAATATAACTAGTGTATTAAAAGATTTTGGAAAATCTCAAAAAGAAGATGTCAGTGTTGCACGTAGAGCGATACAAACAACAATTGTTTCATATAGCAATATAAAAGATCATTTGACACGACACATGGAAAAAACGATGGGAACGCTAAGAAAAATATTTCACAAACATAGAAAATTCCGATTGCAAATAGAAGCAAATGATGAACTAACTTGTTGGACAGTGATTTATAGACAACCCTACAAAGATAGACTTGCAAAAAGTGTTAAAGAATTGGCCCATAATTGTTGGTTGGAAGAATCGCGTGTTTCACCACATACAAAGGATGTGTTGTGACGAAGAATAGCACGAAAAAAATATGAAGAACATCCAAAACATATATTGCCAATGACACAAATAGAATTGTTCAATAAGTTCAAAGAAGAACACAAAGAAGTTAAAATTTCCATCAATACATTTGGGCAACAAAAACCATGGTTTGTTAGACCCATCATTGTTCGTGAAACTTGTTGTTGTTATCATGTGGAATTTGAGTTGTATTACGGCACTTTTTTTGATTTTGGTAAAAATTTATGGCCAATTTCACCTCCTCCTTCCACATTCCATGCTTTTATATCTGAAATTCTATGTGAAAGAGAAAGTGATGATTTATTTTACACACAAAAATGTGTTGGTGGAAAGAAATGTGATCATTGTGGAAATATAAGTTTGTTTCACTCAAAGTATCATATTGATATGAATGATCAATCATTTTCTTGTTAATTTTTCAAAATCCCAATCCAGTTTCAGTCTCGCTGTCTTTTCAGTCAAATTTAAATGCCAAACTCAGTTTCAGCGCTGTTTCAGCATATGTTACAGCCTAGTGTTTCAGCATATACTCAGTGGTGTTTCAGCTTAAGACTCAGCACTATGTTTCAGCATATGCTACAGCCTGGTGTTTCAGCATCTGCTCACAGCGGTGTTTCAGCTTAAGACTCAGCACTATGTTTCAACATATGCTACAGCCTGGTGTTTCAGCATCTGCTCACAGCGGTGTTTCAACTTAAGACTCAGCACTATGTTTCAGCATATGCTACACCCTGGTGTTTCAGCATCTGTTCACAGCGGTGTTTCAGCTTAAGACTCAGCACTATGTTTCAGCATATGCTACACCCTGGTGTTTCAGCATCTGCTCACAGCGGTGTTTCAGCTTAAGACTCAGCACTATGTTTCAGCATATGCTACAGCCTGGTGTTTCAGCATTTGCTCACAGCGGTGTTTCAACTTCTAAAAAACTTAACAGAAAATAAATTTCAGAACTGAAAATAAATTTCAGAACTGAAACATGAGGATTATGAACATTGTTTTCAATGCAGAAATAAAATATCAGTAATATGCAAAACTCAAAAAAATATAGACACAAAGAATTTCGGTCTAACTTCGACCCTGGAAAAACCCACAAGGGGAAAACCAGTTAGAGAGGGATTTGTATTATTTATGAGCTTCTGAGAAATTCTTTTACAACATATTCATCTTCAGATATTTACACAAACTTATCTGGACATTCCTGTAGCTTTGCTCCTCAATTTCTGAACCCGGAATTCGTACAACAGTACGACAATTAATGTTGTACGGAATGTCACGAAATTCGTGCCAAAACTCTGCTAAGATTCAATTTCTGTGCCACTCAATGTTATTCGGCAACCTTGGAATGCATGCCAATGCTCCCAGAAATTGTTGCTGCTGTCTCTTTTCTTCAGCTCGACCTCTCTCTCTTGCT
>ML779790.1:690833-730383 GCA_009831015.1 Picea engelmannii
TGTCTCGACCTTGGCATCTCACCAAAGGTCCCTTCTCTTAGCATCTCACCAAGAGTTTCTTGATCTTGGCATCTCACCAAAGATCCTCTCCTTGGTCTCTCACCAAGTGACTTCCTCTCGAAGTGATTGTTGTCCCAACTTTCCGTCTGCTGAAATTTCTGCCTCTCTTCAACTCAGCTCTGATACCATGTTAATTTTTCAAAATCCCAACCTAGTTTCAGTCTCGCTGTCTTTTCAGTCAAATTTAAATGCCAAACTCAGTTTCAGCACTGTTTCAGCATATGTTACAGCCTAGTGTTTCAGCATATACTCAGTGGTGTTTCATCTTAAGACTCAGCACTATGTTTCAGCATATGCTACAGCCTGGTGTTTCAACATCTTCTCACAGCGGTGTTTCAACTTAAGACTCAGCACTATGTTTCAGCATATGCTACAGCCTGGTGTTTCAGCATCTTCTCACAACGGTGTTTCAGCTTAAGACTCAGCACTATGTTTCAGCATATGCTACAGCCTGGTGTTTCAGCATCTGTTCACAACAGTGTTTTAGCTTCTAAAAAACTTAACAGAAAATAAATTTCAGAACTGAAAATAAATTTTAGAACTGAAACATGAGGATTATGAACATCGTTTTCAACGCAGAAATAAAATATCATCAATATGCAAAACTCAGAAAAATATAGACACAAAGAATTTCGGTCTAACTTCGACCCTGGAAAAACCCACAAGGGGAAAACCAGTTAGAGAGGGCTTTGTATTATTTATGAGCTTTTGAGAAATTCTTTTACAGCATATTCATCTTCAGATATTTACACAAACTTATCTGGACATTCCTGTAGCTTTGCTCCTCAATTTCTGAACCAAAAATTCATACAACAGTACGGAAATTAATGTTGTACGGACTGTCACGAAATTCGTGCCAAAACTCTGCTAAGATTCAATTTTTGTGCTACTCAATGTTATTCGGCAACCTTGGAATGAATGCCAATGCTCCCAGAAATTGTTGCTGCTGTCTCTTTTCTTCAGCTCGACCTCTCTCTCTTGCTCTCTCTTGTTCTCTCAACAAGAATGATTAAGCTCCTCTCTTGTTCTCTCAACAAGACTGTTGTTGCTTCCACTTCCTCTTGCTCTTGGCATCTCACCAAAAAGCCTCTTGGCCTCTCACCAATATTTCTTCAACCTCCAAGAATGGCTGCACCCATTTTCCTTAATCAACCTCATGAGGGAAGGTGAGGAGTTTTTTAATCTAACAGCTGGGATTAGATTAGATGGGTGGCTGAGATTTGGTGTCTTTTCACTCACCCTCACTTTCATCATAAAGTTATCTTTTAATTTGCATCTCACAAATTAATTTGACTAAGACCCATATTCGGCAATTTCTCCCCCTTAGGCGCCTAGGGAAGAGAAACACTTGCCTTGGTACATTATTTTAATTAAAAATTTAACATTTCTAATATAGCAGTCAATTGGAAGAGATATGAATATATATACAACACAAATCCACATTCTTCAAATGTTATTTCCAAAAGGATTGATTTGAGAGTAGATAAAATCTGTGTGATAGATTTTTTGAAGAAGTTTGAGGAAGAAATTTATAAATACACCAATCATTCACATAGATCTCAATGGAAATACCTACAATTCAAACAATACTGTGAAGTGTTTCCACTAGGGTCAATTTTGTCTGTAGTTGATTTTGCAGAGAATCACACGTTCACTGCACAAAAATACAGAGTGAATATTAGCATTTTGATCAAGTCACAATATTTGTCCACATTCTATATAGACATGCTCAATGGAGTCTTGATAACATAAAAAGAACTAACGAAAATTGACATGTGATTAAAGAATATCACTTTTATATAAGTGATGATCGAGCACACGACACACATTATGTACAACATTGTTTTGATAAATTTTATGATTCATTGAAAGAACGCAAAATCAAATTTGATTGACATTGGATATGGTCGGATGGGTGTGTGGGTCAGTTCAAATATTCACGATCATTGTATTGGTTATTTCGTCTTCATAAAAAATCAAACATTACACATTGTAGGAATTTTTTTGAGACTAGTCATGGAAAAGGAGAGCACGATGGTGCAGGGGCATGTGTAAAACAAGAACTTCAAAGGTATCAGATGAACCCTCATGTCGATTGATTTGAATCCGCTAAACAAGTTTTTGAATGGTGCAAAATGGTGCTAAGCCATGAATATAATCCGTCAAGGGATGTGCGCAGGTTTGTCTATATATACATGTTACACATGTACATAGGATATTTTTATTTGAACGTGTTCAAATTTATATTCAATCTTCAATCATTTTCTTGAGAGATTTCAAGTTAACAAGTTCTTATCTTGTGCAGGTTTTTTTTGGTATGTTGGAATCAAAGATGTAAATAGATCAATCCCATATGATTCCAGTAAAATACATGGGAAACGAAAAATACATTTAGTTAAAACAAAACGTTATCAAAATGTGTTTGCATTTGATAGAAGAAATGAGTCTTGATTTTGTTTAGTTTTCATAGAGGACACATAATCCATAGATATTTGCAAAAACGAAAATGCAGAATATGTTAAAGCTCCGAGACATACCGAACTTAATGTAAAAGAGAAAATGCCACTTGCAAGCTCAGAGGAGATGGAATCAAATGAAACTATAGTGTCAGTTAATGGCGATAGAGTTTCTGATCTTGTTAGAGAAGGTATTTTTTATGTTTATTTTTTTTCAAATAACTTGTAGACATACTTGTGTGATAATCTAACACGAACTATTTGTTGTCCAGTATATCCAATTATTTGCAGGAGATGTCTTTTCCATGGTTTCACCTGTAGACAACAATGAAAACATGAAATATTATTTGATGCGATGCACAGAACAAAAGATGAGGCTATTAGAATATTTTGATGATAACGGTTTTATATATGAAAGAGGATGCATTGTATTGAAAGGATAATTTTTTCAAGAAACCCATCAAACTGATACTCATGTTCACTTTCAAGACTACCAGTCACGTGTCAAAAGTTGTCAATATAGTCATTTGGTATGTGTAGCGCGCATAAAGTTAATAAAAGTTCAATAAATAAAAACAAAAAAGTTAGAAAATGGAAAATGTCCAAAGTCGATCATGAACGAATAATTGAAGATGGAATACCATTATTATCTCTTTAAACAAGTGACACATGTGCATTCCGGAATTTTTTATTTTGCATTGAAAGTACATGTATTTATGAATATCTAGGATTCCAGAATTATTTCCAGTTTAGTTTACTTTCATGGTCCATTCAATTAATAAAAGTTGTACTTCCCATGAATTGTAAATTTTACCAAACCTTATTTACAATTTTAGGGAACCTAAATTGACCTATACTTTGGATGATTATGCTTTAATCCTACAAATTATCCAAATCATATACACAAATCCTTTAATACATGTAATTAATTTACTACATATAGGATAAATGCGTTCATTATTTGCAATTTGATTGTTCAATGTTTTTTCAGATGAAGAAGATAACTTCATATCAAAACTAGGACCCATTTCCATGTCATTATAAAAGACTATTGATGGCTTAGAAAAACTTTCAATTCTGATCATTTTTAATATCAATATAAATTTTAATGAAGATCGCTTTCTTATATTAAAATTGATGACTTGTTTTGACTATTTTCAACCATATTTCCAAATCAAACAAAATTTAAATTATATGCGAGAAACTATAATTTTTATTTCACATTTTCTTGAATATTTCATTATGAAATTTCATAAGAAACCATTAAATTTGACGAACTATAAAATTTAATTTTTATTTCACATTTTCTTGAATATTTCATTGTAAAATTTCACAAGAAACTATAAAATTTGATGTTTTTTTTTGAAATCAAGAAAATAGTATATTGAAATTATTTCATCCAATATTTTATATAAATAAACATAGTGCAAATAAAATCAAGACAAGACAAAATATTACATGAGTGATCTCAATATCTCTTCTATCTCTTCTTGTGCTTTTTGTAGCTATTGTTATCATCTTTGTAGTTTTCTCATAGTTGTTTGTATGAGAAAGAAGGTGAATTCAAATACCATTAAACCTTTCATTGAGATGTTGATGTAAATTGAGATTTTGATGTAAATGTGAGACCATGTCTCTCTGAAAATATCGAAATGATAAAAACCATGCAAATGTCCTAGGTTCAAATTCAAGTGTGTGTAGAGCCCCTTGTGTGTGTCTCTCTTACTTTGTAATATTTATAGTGTCTTGCTTCATTCTTCCATTTGTTCAAGTGATTCTTTCTTTTTATGTCTTCTAACCCATTCTTACACTAATTTTCTTAGTACTTCCTTTTTTTTTCATGCGAAAAGAACAATTTCACTGTTATTCTATTAGAATCAAATGAATTTTTTTGTTACATATGGATCTAGAAAGTGATGATAAAAAAAGATTTGTAGTTTTTCCTTCCTTCCACATTTTTACATTGTAGTAAAGTTATAAAAAGTCATCTAGTGTCATATACAAAATTATTCAAAAAAGGGACATATGTAAAGATCCAAGCTAGAAAATGTAAAAAAAAATTGTACATACAACAGTTCCTATAACGACCCCTCTTTTATGACAACAAGTAACGATATATAAATGATATTTTTATTTTATTTTGCTATGCATTAGAAAATTAAAAATGTCATGACATTATTAATAACACCGTTTTTAATGGCGCAAGAGAATCAAAGTACTCAATCAATCATACAATAACATCACCTTAAAATTGAATGACAACAGAACAAAGTTTCTCTTAGAAAATAAATAGATAAAAGCATATACCATTGCAGATGGAAAGGAACTGGTGGAGATCATTATTGATGGCTCGGTTGAAGTCTTCCAAGGATTAGTGACAATATGGACTATCACTAACAATATGTGGAAATACTCTCGACATAAATTTCGTTAAAATATCAATTCTAGAGTCCATTCTTACTACCTTAAGCAGATTGATGAGTTGGTTGTCAAGAGTAGAGGTTCACATTCACTTACCTTTAGTCAAGGGTCTGGATCTACCTCCTAGCACAAGTTGAAGTCTTGAATATGTTGTTAGGATTTTAAATTTCTTAAGAGGGAGCAATTAAAGACGTGTAAGATAATCGAGTTAATGGTGATTATAGATCTCATGAGTTTGAAGGTAATTTTAGGGAGCGTCTTGTATCATGTGTAAATTGAGAAATCATCAATGAATAATCGATTAATATAATTACTTATTTAGAAATGAATTATAATAAATTATAAAATTAAAGTAGGATCCTCTATATCCCAAAATGACTAGGCGCGTTATTCTTTATTATAAATAAATCTAGAATGGAACATGTGAGTTCCCTTAAAAGCAATAATCAATGATTAAAACATCCCATAAAAGTCCTTCAAATCAAGCTTGCTAAATTTCTATTCTTATACACAAGGTAACGATTGACATTTATCTATTACAATATTTTTCCACTCCCCCCTTCTCACGCATTAATCACCGTCAATGTCCATCACTAGCTTCAATGTCATTAATCTTATCCCATTAATGTTCTCTTATGAACGGTATTCTCATGATACATTGTTGAACAAAACTTCACTGTTTGGTTGACCTTTACAAGGATTATGATTAAAGTGAAAGGGTAACGGAGATCAGATTCAATGAAGTCACTCACGGGTTCAAATCAAATTATTCCCGGTTAAGAGATGGCAAGAAACGACCATGGAAATAGTTAACATCATTCTGTAAGTCAGAAAGTATCATATAACTTCAGGACTGCAGCGATTCTGGCCAACTGAAATCTCGAAGGGAAAAGCAATTAGTTGTTGGGCGAATAGATTACCGATCATGGACCTTCGACCTTCAAATGCCCAAGAGAAATAATTATGAATGTTTCAATACGAAACTCCATCTCCGATATTTCTGGGATCTTTAACTCCAGTTTAAAAGTTTGGGCGAGAACTAGAGGACTCAAAAATACAGGCGTGAAGGACGGATTCCAACACTTCTGCCTGCGTTTTGTTAAAGGTATTTTTGGCCAAAAAAATTACATTCAGAGGGGAGGACGTGTAGTTTTGTCATCCATGAGGGGAGGACATTCCGCCTTAACCCCACTGGTTAGGCTTGCGCTTAGAGTAATGAGTGTTGGGTGAATGGATCTATAATGGATCTCTTCGTGTATTCAAGGAACGCTGCCATTGCGAGTCAAGGAATTCTATGACGGATTTATCAACTAATAAACACAAAAAACTTCAGGGTCGCCGCAAAAAGTGGCTGAGCAAAAATATGAGTTCGTTGTGGGATAAATTCGTTGACTATACCATCATCTCCATTATTATTTTAAAATAAAAACGCTGGCAACACAACAACAATTACAATGCTTTCATAAATTCGTTGTCCGCTATCCATTCCATTCTAAGATCGCTATTAACCATGAGTCACTGTCGGTAAAATAAATGATAATGCTTGCTATAAATTAAATAAATCACTGTCTATAAATTACAAAAATCGTTGGGTAAGTATTACAAAAATCGTGGTCTCTTATTAAGTTGCTTCCTATCAGTAAATTCACTGTCTAGCAGTAAAAGGAGACGTTGTCTAGCATTTAAAAGGGAAGCTTTGTCTAAATATATGTTGTCTTTTATCACATGACACCTGTTGTATATTAAATATAAAAAATTCGCTGTAAATATATGTATTGCTGAGTTAAAACTATATGTTGTTGTTGTCTATTTAAGGTATGTGTTCGTTATCAAATACATTTCCACTAAATCCTATATAAATTCAATGTCAACTATATTGCAGATAACAAATATAAAAATGCAGTCAATATATATGTAAGTTGTCAACTGTAATGACATCATCAATATAAAATTCCAGTCCATGATGTGGCAATCCAAAATATTAATTCTCTGTCATAAGATAAAGATAACGTAGACGTATAACCCCTGATATAAGATACGGAAGATATATAATAACGCAGCTATATAATTGCTGTCCCAAATTGCAGGTATAATAAATCGCTATCGATAAATAAAAGAAATTCGCAAGTTAAGAATTTCGTAAGTCAATAAACTGGCAATCAATAAAAGAAAAACACCTCCATATAAAGTCGTTGTGTTATAAAGATTCGATTCACATTGATTCACATTCATTCAAAGGGTCAATTTGTTTCTTATCAAGGTATGATTGCACTGAGTTTTATCATAATAAATCACAAGAATAAAGTGCAGAGATAATCAACAAAAACACAGAGATACTCAGCACAAGAAGGTGCAAAGACAATCTTTCAGCGATGAATAGATCAAATGTAGAGATAAGTAAGGGGTAGGCAGCTGGGCAAAAATTATCCATCGCTCATCATCCATGCACAGAAAAGCAGAGCATTAGAATCTATAGGTATTTAAACATCGAAGTGACGGCCATCGATTCGGCTCTTGGCCGATTGCTCAGGAATGGACTGATGACCTAGGGATAAGGGAGGAAGATAAATCACAATCTCTTTATAATAATCAATAAAACCCACACCGATAAGTTAATGAAATCAGAAGTTGGGTTCGCCAAAGGAAATCCATCAGTAAAAAAACAAGCAAAGGGGATTACAATACCGTAGGAAAGAAGGTGCAAGACAATGCATGGAAATGAAATCTTAAACCGAGCATAGAGAAATAACATGAGTAAATTTAATTTCATTGCAAGTAACAATTAAACTGGTGTACCTTAGCCAAACGTGACTGCTCAGTAGTTTTTGTCCTGCACGCGCTCTGTCCATCTTCCGCTTGTCGACCGATGTGACCTAACCTATACCTCCCAGACAACGCTAGGGGTACTCTTCTTCCCCCTAAGCTCCCCGAGTCGCAAAGAAGCCATGCACACTATACCAGAGAACACATAGCACCCAGATCGCCTCACAATGTCGAGCTAGCACTCGTTACCCAAGTTGGGTATCCCAAATCCCACAAGAGAAGCTGAGTCAAGACAAAACTTCAACAGTGTAATGTTATGCATAAATATCCGATCCATACTCCTCCTCATCCATCCCTTTTATAGAGTTTTTAAGTGATTTCTTTCCCAAATTCCCATTTAATTTATTTTTCATTCATTTAATCAGAAAAACTTCCCCCGTACACATGTCACCCATCCCCCTAGTTGCACCAAAAATAAATTTCATTAATTATTTAATTATTCCTATTTCTCTCACCCACCTAAAAACATTCCTAAAAACGCTCCTTGGTGTCCCAACATTCCCTTACAAATCTTAAATGACTTATGCCTTACTAAATTCCTAGTCGAGTTCATAATTAGAAAGTTCTTAACGACAAGATTCCTTACTAAGTTAGACATTCAACTTTTTCCTTACGTTTCCATTTTTCTTTGTGTTTTCCCTTTTTCCTTTAATTTCCTATTTCTTTTAAGTTCCCCTCTTTTTCCTTTTTAACTAAAACTCAATTTAGCAAGGGTAGAAAACAACCATTTACCCCTTTTTATTTTTCATTAAAAATTAAATTAGCATATGTAAATAAAACAATCATTTCACTTTTAAAATTTTAATCCCCCATTGTAATTTGATTTTAATAATTTAATTTAATTTCTTACCCCCTTCTTGTTACATGTTTAATTATGATAATTATTTTTGACCACAAGTGTTACTTAGACGTAGATTTTAATTTCGCTAGGCTGGGCGACATTTTTATTAGGGAATTTGCTTTTAAAACTTACTTATCACAACATTCATTTTAAGACCGACTAGGACGCACTAGGTGCTCCAAGGGTGCCACTCCCCTTTTGTCATTTTCCTTGCACGACATGCCCTTCAGGATGCACTACATGCTCCAAGGGTGCCACTTGCCTCTTTCTATTTTCCTTGCATGATGTGCCTTTTAGTATGCACTACGTGCTCCAAAGGTGCCATTCACCTCTTGACTGAATTGGTAGACATCAAAAACCCCTGGAGTCAATACTACGCCAGGTGATATTGTGGGAGACTAAGAGCCTCTAAGTAATAAGGCCCCTTCCTTATTGCATGCCCCTTAGAGTCAATGTGAGTGACTTTCGCAGTCTTCCCTTATGGCATCGTGGGTCTTATCGAACTAGGTAATCATTAACCTATAGTTCAAGCCACGACGGGAGTGATAGTAGGCTGTGGCAGGGATGATGTACACACCTCTCCCTCAAAGTCTCTAGTTGTCGTGTGTGACCCCTATACTCCACATGGGAGTCTGGTCGACAAGATATCATCAGCCTGCATCATCAACGAATCATGTCAGTAATAATAATCTATCATCATAACATCTAATCAGATGTACCTATGTCATATCAACAACAATCAACCCAACAATCGAGTCCCTGACTCGATCTAGAGTCCAAGGGGTTTCATCGATGCCTCTGCATCCTCAATGTCCAAATTCCTACACATTCAGGAGAACCCAGTCAATATCACCTCTCTATGTCAATACAACAAAATAACATATCACCATATCCATAATGCTTCATAATCATAATCAAACGGTCAATAGTATAATAATACAGATCACTTGCAAGAAAGTGTCCTCAAAGAATAAGTTCGCTCAGTGCGCGGAGGAGCGGGATGTTACATACACCTCCTCCTGGTTTAAAATTCATCCTGAAGTTTCTCAGTATGTAAGTGCTGATAAAAGTGTATCACAATATCATAAGTCTATCTATCGAAAAAAAATGGAAACTAGTGGAGCATATCATATGCGTCCTCCCAGGTCACCGAGTGCAGACTATATTTGTCCCACTGGACCTTGACCTGATATACTGTTCAACGCCATAGTTGTCGAATGTGATGGTCTAGGGTGTGTATTGGCTCAGTCGTGAGCACACCTTCATCCGATACATGCAAGGTACTTGAGTCAAAACACGTGTAGGATCAATAACATAATGTCTCAACGGAGACGTGAAAGACATCATGGATACGCTTGAAGGATCAGGCAAGGATAGTCAATAGGCCATGGGCCTTCTCATTTCCACAATATCACAGGATCCCCCGAACCTAAGAGTGAGTTTAACACCCTTTCTAAATTGGATTGAACTCTTATGTGGTTTCACCCACAAGAAGACTCGATCACCAACTTTATATCTATGATCGACACGACGTGCATCAGCATAACTCTTCTGTCGACCTTATGATTCCTTTATCCTTTGTCTTATTGTTTTCATTTGATATTCAATTTCTTGGATCACTTTAGGTCCAACCAAGACCCTATCCTCAAGTCGATCCCAAACTCAAAGGTGTCTATCATGGTCACCTGTAAAGAAACTAGAAAAGCGCCATATTAATGGTGCTTTGATAACGGTTGTTATATGAGAATTCTACTAGTGACAAGAATTCTTCCCAACGCTTATGTTGGTCCATCACGTACATACGCAACATGTCCTCCAATATTTTGTTTGTTCGTTCGGTCTTCTCGTCTATCTCTGGGCAACACACAGTAATGAAGTTAAGTTGGGTTCCCAAGGCCTCTTGGAAACTAGTCCAAAATCATCCAGTAAACACCGATCCTTGATCAAATATAATCCTCTTAAGCTTGCCATGCAACCTCACAATCTCATTGATGAAAACTCTAGCTATGTCAGGTGCTTGATACGTCATACACACAGGAATAAAATGAGAACTCTTCATCAGAGTGTCGACTACCACAAAAATCGAGTCATGTCTCCTTGCCTTCAGTTGTAATCCAACAATTAAATCCATCGAAATAACCTCCCATTTCGATTCCAAAATAACGCGTGGCTGCAGTAATCCTATTGGATGCCTATATTCATCCTTCACTTGCTGACATTCTAGACATCTTGCCACGTAGTTGACTATGTCTGCCTTCTTTCCTTTCCAGAAGAACAAGGGTTTAAGGTATGCCCTCATCTTCATGACTCCCGAGTGAGCCATGCACACTGCTCTATGAGCCTCATTTAGGATCAAACTTCTCAACCTATCATTGGGTGTTATGTAAATTAAACCTTTAATCTCAATGATCCATCGTTGTTCATAGTAAATCCTTCAAATTTTGGTACCATCATTTTGTTTTGTCTGATAAAATCCTTGACCACTTTGAACCCGTCATCATCACGTTGTAAAGTTAGAATCCTTTCACGTGGATTCGTCTGAAGATGCAATCACCAAAAATATGCGTGGTCTCTGACTCAACACATCCACCGCTCTATTCACTGTCCCTTTTATGTAAGAAATCTCGAAATCATGCTCGCATAACAATTCTGACAAACGTTGTTGTCGTGCATTCAAGTTGCTTTGCGTAAAGATGTGTTGTAGTCCACAGTGGTGCATTTTTAGTTCAATCTCCATCCAATAAGGTAGTGTCTCCAAAACTCTCTAGGCATAAAAAATGGCTAAAAAATCCAAATATTGCGTCGCATAGTTCCCCGGATGCCTTCTCAACCTTCTCGAGATGTAAGAGATCACTCAATCTTCTTGCATCAATACTCCACTTAAGCCTTCTTGCATGCGTCGGTGCATACCAAGAAGTACGCGTCCATGTTGGGGAACTTTAGTATCGATGTCATTTTTCAACAACTCCTTGAGCCTCTGAAATGCTTTCATGCATTTATCAATCCAATAAAACTTCTTGTTCTTCTTCTACAATTCCGTAATTGGATTTGCTATCTTAGAAAAACCTTCGACAGACCGTCGATAATATCCTGCTAAACCCATGAAGTTATTCTCTTCCGGGACATTTTTCGGCGTAGAAAATTCCATAATAGCCTCGACCTTTGTTGGATCCACGACGATACCTTCACTGGAGATGACATGCCCTTTAGACAATTAGACAATTTAGATTGATAAAAAATCGGATTGATAAAAATGAACATTTAGACAATTTCCCATACAATTTGTTCTCTTGCAGACACTGTAATACCAAGTGCAAGTGCTCGTCATGCTCTTCCAATGTCCGAGAGTAAATCAAAATATCATCGATGAATACTTGGATGAACTTGTCCAAGTATTCACGGAACACCCCGTTCATCAAACTTTTATACACCCCAGGGAGGTTTGTCAGTCCAAAAGGTAAAATGATAAACTTGAATATCCAAGTCTTATCTTAAAGGCGGTCTTGGGGATGTCATACTCCTTGATCCATAACTGGTGATACCATGATCTCAAGTCGATCTTTGAAACACTGTCGCACCTTTAATTTGATCAAACAGATCATTAATCCTTGGCAACAGATACTGATTCTTGATCGTTGCCTTGTCCAATTAATGATAGTCAATGTAGAGTCTCCACGACCCATCCTTATTTCGAATGAAAATAATAGATGGACCTCATGGTGACACACCGGGACGTATAAGTCCCAGGTCCAACAATGTGTTCAGTTGCATTTTCAACCCTTGTAACTCTAGAGTTGACATCTGATAAGGAGTTCTTGTTATCGGTTCAGTCCCCAGTTTTAGGTCTATGGTAAATTCCAATTCCCTCTTCGATAGCATCCCAGGTAACTCCTCAGAGAAGAATTCCACAAAATCTCTCACCACCGGAAGGTGTTCTATACCTTTCGTGGCTCCCTTCTCATTTAACGCAAGGATCATATAAAGCTTACATCCCTTTCGCAAGCTCTTCCGTAGCGGTAAGGAAGAGATGAACCTCACGAAACTCTCTAGTTTTGAACTACAATCACGTGTATCTGTCCCTCATCATCGATCAAGATCAATTGTTTCATCTTACAGTTGAGTATCGCCTCATGCAATTCTAACCAGTCCATACTGATCATGATGTTATAAGATCCTAAGATCGTAACGCACAGGTTGGCCATGGTGACAAACTCTCCTGGGTTAAGGCTACAACCCATAACCTTCCCTCCAACCTTCTGTTTGTCTCCTGAAGCCATCTCTACAAAGCTAAACTTATCATGTTCGACCACCTTTACCTTAATTCTCTTTAGCATTGGACTAGAAATGAAACACTCGGTAGCACTAGGATCTATCAAAATAATACAGGTCTGGTCAGTGACGATAAAGAGTTCGTTGTTGAGGCACTGGTCATCGAGGTGTAGTGAGAGTGGATCCTCTCTAGAAATCATGATATCCTGGTGAAAGTCTAGCTGGTGTCTGATGCTGCTGCACACTAGAGGACACCTAACCCACTGGTCTTGCTGGAGTCCACCTCTGAACCTCGTTGATAATATCCTCCTCTAATATGAGGGCCTTCTGGATGGCATAATGAAAGGTCTGAGGCATCCAAATCCTAACCTTTGCACATATGCTGACATTAGAGATGGTGAATCAATGCCTCTGACAATCTCTGGAAGGACTTGGTCAGACCATCATCATCCATTACAACAATCAGATCCAGCCCAAGGGCATGTTATTCCCCCTTGAGGTTTAGACTCCGAGGGTACGGGCACTTTTGGAGGTGTCACACCTCCTTCCATGACACCACGTTGTGAACCTTTGAGGTGTTCTCTAATCGATATCACCGCAGGGACACATTAAAGTTTAAATAACACTAGTTTATTACTCAAGGGTTTACCGTTGTGGAAAGCATGGCGATCCACAGTCGTAGGGTTGAACCCGCTCTGATACCATATGTAACGACCCCTATGTTATGAAAACAAGTAACGATATATAAATGGTAAATTTATTTTTATTTTTCTATGCATTAGAAAAATAAAAGCCTCATGACATTATTAATAACATCATTTTTAATGGCGCAAGAGAATCGAAGTATTCAATCAATCATACAATAACATTGCCTTAAAATTGAATGACAACAGAACAAAGTTTCTCTTAGAAAATAAATAGATAAAATCATATACCATTGCAGATGGAAAGGAACTGGTGTCAATCATTATTGATGGCTCGGTTGAAGTCTTCCAAGGATTAGTGACAATATGGACTATCACTAACAATATGTGGAAATACTCTGGACATAAATTTCATTAAAATATCAATTCTAGAGTCCATTTTTACTACCTTAAGCGGATTGATGAGTTGGTTGTCAAGAGTAGAGGTTCACATTCACTTACCTTTAGTCAAGGTTCTAGATCTACCTCCTAGCACAAGTTGAGGTCTTGAATGTGTTGTTAGGATTTTAAATTTCTTAAGAGGGAGTCATTAAAGACATGTGTAAGATAGTCAAGTTAATGGTGATTATAGATCTCATGAGTTTGAAGGTCATTGTAGGGAGCATCTTGTATCATGTCTAAATTGAGAACTCATCAATGAATAATAGATTAATAAACTTACTTATTTATAAATGAATTATAATAAATTATAAAATTAAAGTAGGATCCTCTATATCCCAAAATGACTAGGCATGTTATTATTTATTCTAAATAAATCTAGACTGGAACATGTGATTTCCCTTAAAGGATATAATAAATGATTAAAATGTCCCAGAATACTCCTTCAAATCAAGCTTGCTAAATTTCTGTTCTTATACACAAGGTAACGATCGAAATTTATCTATTACAATATTTTTCCACTCCCCCCTTCTCATGCATTAATCACCGTCAAGGGCCATCACTAGATTCAATGTCATTAATCTTATCCCATTAATGTTCTCTTACTTAACGGTATTCTCAAGATACATAGTTGAACAAAACTTAACCGCTTGGTTGAACTTTACAAGGATTACCATTAAAGTGAAAGGGTGATGGAGATTGGATTCAATGAAGTCAGCCACGGGTTTAGATCAAATTATTCCTGATTAATATATGGCAAGAAATGACCATGGAAATAGTTAACATCATTATGTAAGCCAGAAAGTATCATAGAACTTAAGGACTGCAACGATTCTAGACAACTGAAATCTCGAAGGGAAAAGAAATTAGCTGTTGGGAAAATAGATTACCGATCATGGACCTTTTACCTTCAAATTCTCAAGAGAAATAATTCTGAAGGTTTCAATAAGAAACTCCATCTCCACTATTTCTGGGATCTTTAACTCTGGTTTAAAAGTTTGGGCGAGAACTAGAAGACTCAAAAATACAGGCGTGAAGGACAGATTCCAACACTTCTTCCTGCGTTTTGTTAAATAGATTTTTGGCCAACAAAAATATATATTTAGAGGGGAGGAAGCGTATATCTTCCATCCACGAGGAGAGGACATTTCGCCTTAACCCCACTAGTTAGGCCTGTGCTTAGAGTAATGAGTGTTGGGGGAATGGATCTCTAATGGATCTCTTCGGGTATTCAAGGAACACTGCCATTTCCAGTCAAGGAATTCTATGACGGATTTATCAACTAAGAAACACAACAAACTTCAGGTTCACCCCAAAAAGTGGCTGAGCGAAAATACGAGTTCACTGTGGGACAAATTTGTTGACAGTACCATCATCTCCATTATTATTTTAAAAGAAAAACGCTGGCAACACATCAACAATTACAACTCTTTCATAAATTCACTTTCTGTCAGTGACATCATGGGCTAACAAAATTATCGTTGACTAGCATTGATATATTGTCTAACATATATAAACTTGTTGTCTTCTAAATATCCAAATTGTTGTCCATTAAAATTTCCATCCATTAATGTTGTTACATTACGGCTATCCATTCCATTCTGAGATCGCTATTAACCATGATTCACTGTTGGTAAAATAAATGATAATGTTTGCTATAAATTAAATAAATCGTTGTCTATAAATTACAAAAATCATTGGGTAAGTATTGTAAAAATCACTGTCTCTTATTAAGTTGCTTCCTATCAGTAAATTCCTTGTCTAGCATTAAAAACAGACATTTTCTAGCATTCAAAAGGGAAGCTCTGTCTAAATATATGTTGTCTTTTATCACATGACACCTGTTGTATATTAAATATAACAAATTCGCTGTAAATATATGTATCGCTGAGTTAAAATGATATGTTGTTGTTGTCTATTTAAGGTATGTGTTCGCTATCCAATACATTTCCACTAAATCCTATATAAATTTGTTGGCAACTATATTGCGGATAAAAAATATAAAAATGCAGTCAATATATGTAAGTTGTCAACTGTAATGTTGTCATCAATATAAAAACGCAGTCCATGATGTGTCAATCCAAAATATTAATTTGTTGTCATAAGATAACGCAGATGTATAATCATTGATATAAGATAAGGCAGATATATAATAAGACAACTATATAATCGTTATCCCAAATTGCAGGTATAATAAATCATTATCAATCAATAAAATAAATTTGCAAGTTAAGAATTTCGCAAGTTAATAAACTGGCAATCAATAAAAGAAAAACGGCTCCACATAAAATCGTTGTGTAATAAAGATTTGATTCACATTCATTCAAACGGTAAATTTGTTGCTTATCAAGGTATGATTGCATTGAGTTTTATCATAAGAAATTGCAAGAATAAAGCGCAAAGATAATTAACAAAAACACAGAGATACTCAAGACAAGAAGGTGCAAAGACAATCTTTCATCCATGAATCGATCAAACACAGAGATAAGTAAGGGGTAGACAGTTGGGAAACATTTATCCATCACTCATCATCCATGCAAAGAAAAACAGGGCATTAGAATCTATAGGTCTTTAAACACTGAAGTGACGACCGTGAATTCGGCTCCTGGCCGATGGCTCAAGAATGCACTGATGACCTAGGGATACAGGTGGAAGATAGAGCATAATCGCTTCATAATAATCAATAAAACCCACACCGATAAGTTAATGAAATCAGAAGTTCTGTTCGCCAAAGGAAATCCATCAGAAAACAACAAGCAAGGGGATTACAATACCGTAGGAAAGCATATGCAACACAACGCATGGAAATGAAATATTAAACCAAGTATAGAGAAATAAGATGAGTAAATTTAATTTCATTGCAAGTAATAATTAAACCGGTGTACCTTATCCAAACATGACTGCTCAATAGTTTCTATCCCACGCGTGCTCCATCTAGCTTTCACTTGCCAACTGATGTGACCTCATCGATACCTCCCAGCCAACGCTAGGGGTACTCTTCTCCCCCCTGATCCCCTTGAGCCGCAAAGAGGCCACGAACACTATACCAGAGAACATCTAGCACCCAACTCACCTTGCAAGGTCGAGCTACCACTCGTTACCCAAGCTAGGTATCCCAACTCCCATAAGAGAAGCTCAGTCAAGACAAAACTTCAACAGCGTAACGTTACCCATAAAGATTGTATCGATACTCCTCCTCCTCCATCCTTTTCATAGAGTTTTAAAGTGATTTCTTTCCCAAATTCCCATTTAATTTATTTTTCATTAATTTAATCTGAAAAACCTCCCTTGTACACATGTCACCCATCCCCATAGTTGTACCAGAAATTAATTTCATTACTAATTTAATTATTCCTATTTCACTCACCCACCTAAAAGCATTCCTAAAAATGCTCCTTAGTGTCCCAAAAATTCCTTACAAATCTTAAATGACTTACGTCTTACTAAATTCCTAGTTGAGTTCACAATTAAAAAGTTCTTAAAGGAAAGATTCCTTACTAAGTTAGACATTCATCTTTTTCCTTATTTTTCCCTTTTTCTTTATGTTTCCCCTTTTTCCTTTAGTTTCTTATTTCTTTTCAGTTTCCCTCTTTTTCTTTTTTAACTAAAACTCAATTTAGCAAGTGTAGAAAACAAACATTTACCCCTTTTTCTTTTTAATTTAAAATTAAATTAGCATATGTAGATAAAACAATCATTTTTCTTTTAAAATGTTAATCCCCCATTGTAATTTGATTTTAATAATTTAATTGAATTTCTTACCCCCTTCTTATTACATGTTTAATTATGATTATTATTTTTGACCACAAGTGTTACTTAGACCTAGATTTTAATTTCACTAGGTTGGGCGACATTTTTATTAGGGAATTTGTTTTTAAAACTTCCTTATCACAACATTCATTTTAAGGCCAACTAGGTTTATTCACTTACCCGTTGAAATCACGACGTGCCCTTCATGACGCATTAGCTGCTCCAAGGGTGCCACTCGCCTTTTTTCGTTTTCCTTGCGCGACGTGCCCTTCAGGACGCACTGCGTGATTCAAGGGTGCCACTCACCTCTTTCCATTTTCCTTGTGCGACGTGCCCTTCAGGATGCACTACGTGCTCCAAGGGTGCCATTCGCCTCTTTACTGACATGGTAGACATCAAAATCCCTTGGAGTCAATACTCTGCTAGGTGATCTTGTGGGAAACAAAGGGACTCTAAGGAATAAGGCCCATGCTTTATTGAGCACCCTTTAGAATCATCATGAGCGATTGTCGCAGTCTACCCTCACGACATCGTGGGTCTTCTTGAACTAGGTAATCATTAACCTACAGTTCGAGCCACGATGGGAGTGCTAGTAGGATGTGGCAAGGCTGTTGTCCACACCTCTCGCTCAAAGTCTTTGGTTGTCGTGCGTGACCCCTCTACTCCACATGTGAGTCTGGTCGGCAAGATATCGTCATCTTGCATCATCAACGAATCATGTCAGTAATAATAATCAATCATCATAACATCTAATCAGATGTACCTATGTCATATCAACAACAATCAACCCAACATTCCACTCCCTAACTCGATTTGCAGTCCAAGGGGTTTCATCGATGCCTCTACATCCTTGAGGTCGAAAGTCTTGCACACTTAGGAGAACCAAGTCAATAGCACCTGTCTATGTCAATAAAACAAAATAACATATCACCATATCCATAATGCCTCATAATCATAATCAAATGATCAATAGTATAATAATCTGGATCACTTGCAAGCAAGTGTCCTCAAAGAATAAGTTTTCTCAGCGCACACAGGAGTGGGATGCTACAGTTCCATCAACAATTTCTTCATAAAAGAGCCAACCAAAATTTCCTTTGAGTGCCTTTTTAGAGAGGTTTTCTACTACTTTGTTTAACTGTCTATATACGTGCATAAATTTGATAGATTCAAATATATTATTTAAGATTCTGATCATGTCTATTACTTTGTTGAACTGTCTATGTGCATGCATAAATTTGATAGATTCAAATCTATTATTTAAAATTTTATCTTGTCTTTCCATTTGTTGAGATATATCAGGTTCAAGTTGGATTTGGAATTTATTTAGTCGATAGTGACCTTGGAATCCCCCGCAACCATCAATTTTTTTATGGAAAAGTAGGAAATGAGTAACAATAGTCCCCATAGGCTCAAGAGTTCAGCTTTATGTTTAATTTTATCAGTCCACAATGAAATATGTTGAATTTTATCAGTCCCCATAGGCCCAAGAACAATCCACAATGAAATATGTTGAATTTTATTATGTATTTTTTAACAGTCCACAGTGAACATAACAGAAAACATTTAAATTAATACATAGTATAAAATTATTTAAGAGTTTGATGCTTAATTTAATGCATTGTAAAAATGAGAATATACAAAACATTAGTTCAAAATTAACAACTTTGCCACTTTTTTTCCATCAACTTAGTGCAGACACCTTTGATATTTTTAGAAATTAACATAAATTAACAGTATCATATTTAACAACATAAGAGAAATCAAATATGAGACAATAAATTGATATTTTGAATTCCATATATATATAATCAAAGTCTGAATAGTTACACTACCAAATACATAGGTTCCACATCCATTTTAGGATGATAACAAAAACTAAGACATTTAACTCCAAAATTATGGACTAAGCCATCACTTTAAGATAGATCACTTCATACCTGCAATTCAAACCTGCAAAAAAAAACAAAATTAAAAAATTAAAACTTTAGTATTCAAACACGGGAAATAAAACAAAATTCAAAAATTGTGATTAAAACAAAATTGGCATACATACCAAAAGAGTTAAGTCTCTTCCTCCAACATACTCTTTCCCACCAAATAAATGTAAACATATTTTCCACCAAATATAATTTAGACATCTGTAACAATAAAAAACAATAATAAAAAAAACAAATAACACATATTAGCATATATACTTTAACTAAATATTAAATAAACAATAAGATATAATAACATACGCAACCACAATTAAACAAATTCAAGATAGTTACTCTCCACATTAATCATACATGATTTAAACAATTTGTAAAATCTTATCTTAAATCTTAAAAAATTTAAAGAGAAAAATTGTGTTCTTGGTAAAAAAAATTGTGTTCAAAGTTAGAGTTAGATAATAATCTGAAAATAAATTTAGAACTGTGTATGAAGAAAGTTCACAAATCTCCATATTAAGTCATTCTTCCAATGAAATGCTTATCTCCTTGTGGCTATAGTTCAAAATCCTTCAGGTGAAATTCTCATCCCAGGTGATGTTATTTGATCTTATTTACTCAGTATTAAAATACTAATCTCCTCAACAGTAAAATACTTCTCTCCTCTTCTGCAGTGGTCATATAATCAAATTCCATAATTCCCTTTCAAATTAAAGGACTCATAAATCTCCATATTAAGCCATTTTTTCAAAAAACTACTTATATCTATGAAAGTTCACAAATCTCCTTTTTAAAAACCGTTCTTCCGGAAAATACTTATCTCCTCTTTCTGCGATAGAATAGATGTTCTCATATAATCTTGCATGTACATGAAGAAAACACAAATCTACGCATGTATATTAAGTCATTCTTCAAAAACCATTTAAATCTTTCATATTTGGGATGTATTCATATTACATATAATCAAATTCTCTTTGAAATTATGTGTGAGCTAGCTCACATATACATATGCATAGCTTATTGCAAATCTACTTGAATGTTAGTTTTTGGTTAGTAACCAATTTAGTTAAGAGTTTGACAATACCTTGACAAGAAGGAGTTTACTTGATTGTATGTAGAAAACACAAATTTTCATACTACGCCATTATTGGACAAGAAAGCAAAGAATGCAATCGAAGAAAATTTAGAAACTTTTCCTTTTCTGATGTGGGATAGAGTCTGTTCTCAAATAATCAAATGTTTAAGTTCAAAATTAGGTATTCATCATGATCTAAACATAAATAAGTTATAATGTACACCATTTAAGACAATGATAAACTTATATAGGGGTTCTATATAATTCAAAATAATTGATCAAAGCATTGAATAAGAAAGGATAAACTAAAAATTTGAGAAAACAAAAATTTGATAAAAGTCAAATACATACATTTATGAATCATCTTGAATGGAAACATCCTTATCAAATATGGGTGCTTCCTCTGCTTCATCCTCAATCCCAGTCT
This sequence comes from Picea engelmannii, assembly GCA_009831015.1. NCBI lineage: Eukaryota > Viridiplantae > Streptophyta > Pinopsida > Pinales > Pinaceae > Picea > Picea engelmannii. The sequence goes on from ML779790.1 coordinate 711,972, forward strand.
CCCTCCCAAGCACACTATCAGGTACTCTCTTCTCCACATTACCCTATATAACACATTTCAAATTTGAAAATTTGAAAATTAAATTTAAATGATTATAACACATTAAATTTAAATGATTTGTTAACACATTAAATGATACGTGTAAACTCTCACCCTTTTCAAACTCTTCCAATGAGAATTGAGACAAGCCTCCCCAAGTAGTAGGAGATGGAATAGGGATCTATGAACAACACAACTAAGAACCAAATCTAGGATTCAATGTGTTCACACTTATACAAAATTATAAATGTTGTTGATCTCTTATTCAAAAGATTAGAGAATGGACAACTAAAGTGCTCATTTATGGATATTAGAAAAGACATACCTCATTCAACCCATCCGAATTTAAACTTGTAGAATCAAATCCCCTATTTACTAGAGATTCATTTAACATATCTACAAACTGCAGTTAATGACAATAACAACTTTATTATTTCTATAGATACAATGATATCTAAATTTAGAATTAGAAGTAAACTATCCTAAAATGCATAAAAAATTTACTAACTAGAACACATACCAATCTGTTGTTCGATTCATCATTCTGAATGACCTTCTTCCAACTATCATGGTAAAATTTTTCATACTCATTAAGATCTTCTACTGACATGGTATCTAACTTCGCATCTGTTTTATAAACAAATATGGCCCGAGAATTGGCTTTCACTTTCTAACGGTTCATGCCAACATCAACACTATAAAGAATCGCTTCCAAAGTTTCCCTGATTGCATTCCTAGCCTCTTTGTCAACCTCTGATGTAGCTCGCAACTTTGAATTTGAATAAATGACTTTGTTGGGCGAGATACTAAAGGTCATGAAGGCCTCAACAATGTCACATTTCGATATGCCCCTTTGCGATCATATGTATTTCTTTTACCAGTCCCATAATAATCAGATGATATACTAGTATAATCAGGATGAATGTGCATGAAATAATCTACATAAAAGTGTCTTGTAAAATAGTGTGGAATCTCATCGTTCCACAAATATTTCCCATATGCTGCCAAAAATCTATTATACAATTGTCCCGCAATGTCGGGGTGCTTAAAATATTGCACCTTCAACATCTTCCGCTTTGGCCCATATTTGAAGTTGAACATCAAAATTGCGTCTTCTTTTGAAACTTTATTTTTTACTGCCTCCCATTTATTAGGGCCCATCACCTCTAACTTTCGTTGCCTCATTAGATCAACAAAATTGTCAATGGTTGGCCCCATCTTTTGATATGCGTCCAAAGTTTTGCAATAAATGCAAAACAATCTGCAAGCTTTGTTTACTCTCCTGGGGGAGTTCCAATACCATCAAATCATTTTCCAACCTCCTTTTAACACCTGAGCATCGCTCAAGGGTCATTTCTTCAGTAATCCCTTCCCATAGAAGTTCATCACCAACATCCGAAGGATAGGTGGGCGTAAGCGTGTAATCTTATGTTTCTTGATAATACAGCCTCCTAAATCCACCTTCACCCTCTGCACCAACATTAGAATATTCGTAACAACCACTCTCTCTTTCATTGTTGTCCCTTGCTCTAAACTCATTGTCTAGACACACATTTGAAAGTAATTATAACATTTAACTTGACATAAATATAAATACACAAAAATACAAAAAAAAATAAACAAAATCAAATAAAATTACCAGAAAGATTCTCTTATCCTGAGGTATTCCCTACATTCTCAGGTGTAGGAGTATCAATGCACAACCTATGTAAGAAGGTTGCATCCATAGCACTTTCTTGAGAACATTCTGCAGTTGATCTATTCATAGACTCGTTTGATAATCTCCTCTGACGAGATTGTTGTTGGTCACTTAGAGTCTCAGTCGAAGAAGGAGTTCCTCTTCTTCCTTCTTGGGAGATCCTAGAGCATTTACGAGGAATTTTTGGAGAATCCCATGTCTACATCTCTCCTTAATATCTATCCTTTGGAAATTCATTAAAATTTAAGCACAAGACGAGTACGATTTAATATCTCCAACATTGACCAACAAAAATGATGAAGAAACAAAAAAAAAAAAGACAAAATTAATAGAAATGTTCTTTATGTTAGACAAAATTATAATAGGGTGATGCATAACTCCACTACCCATGCCCATTTCAAATATATTTTGGTTCCTTAATATTAGCACAAATAACCTTGGTAAATCCACCAATAGTACATGGGTCAAAGTCTGGTAATGGAGTAGCGGTTATCTATATGGGCAATCAGATTTCATGCATCTAACAAGTATGGAGCACAGTCTATGAAAATCAATGATTAACTTTACACCATGTTTGGTTGGGTGGAAGAAATATGCCATCTACAAAGCAATGGAACTAAGTATGAATAGGTTTGTATTACACTTGGAGGGGGCATTGATAGAGAAACTGTATTATATGATTGCAAGTTATTGGAATTTTGTTTATGAAGAGACTTTTTATATACTAAGTGTCTGTGATTAGATGATTTGACGCTGCTAAACATTCGTTTATATGTGGTTATAAAGCATTGCTTATATGATTATTAGCCTTCTTCCATTGACCCCATTGATACAGGGGCTGAGAATGGCCTTTGAATCATTTTGGTAGATCCGTCCTGTCAGAAACCCCATGGACAACTAGGAATTGGCTGGGTGATTCCAATGCTTGTGTAAATACAAAGGGTAATACATCACCATGTTCAACTAGTATCTTATCAGAAGGTTAATAGAAGCTCATCTTCAACTAAATGTATGTGTAAATACAAAGGGTAATAGATCATTAACAAGGGTCTTTCAAAGGGTATATACTCTTATCCAATACATATGGGTTTTACTTACTCTGATTAAGAGAGAGATAAAGCAATGGAATTGGCTTCATATCTTACCCGTATGAGCTATGTGAATATTGCAATATAGTTAAGAGTGTAGAGTTTCAATCTAAGGTATATTACAATTATTCCTTTAGTCAAAGGGTCACTACAATTGCAAAACAACACCAAAGTGGGAGACGGGTTCCTTTTTGAGCAGTTTACTATGATAAGAGTCTATGGTTTGGAAGAGAAGACATATCAAAAGTGAGTGTTGAATTTGGTTGTTCTAGAGACTGAAAAAAGTGAAATTCAGTCTGTTGTTAACTAAAAATCCAAGCATATTACATTAAATGTTGATCGGATGAATTTCAAGGAAAAACCAGATCCACACAAGTAGGTCAGTCATGTCTTACACAGAGATGTGACCAAGACTCATGACAATATGATGAAATTGAAATAGGCATTAATCAAAGTGGAGAAATAGCTAAGGAAAGATAAAGTGGTTACTACAACAAGGATTTCCATAATCAACAATCTGTAAAATAGTATTTATAACTTATGATACTCTAATATTACATATGTAAAAATGGATTTATAAATTGAATTCCTAAAGATTTGAAATTTTTATAAAATACAAAATGTTTGAAATAAAAAGTTGGACAGTTTGAAACTTTTATGAAGTTTTTATAAAATACAAAACGTTTGAAATCACTATGACTTGGTCGCAGGGAGACATCCATGTGGTCAAGACGTGGGAGTTCCCACGTCTTGGCCACAGGGCTGGCCCCCTGCGGCCAAGTCACAACCATTTTTAATAAGAGATTATCTATGCACATAAAAGCAGGGCATTTGAATCTAAGTCTTTAACACCAGAGTGAAAGACAATCGATTCGGCTCCTGGCCAACTGCTCAGGCACAGAATAATCACTTAAATGCTTACTCTATTCTTAATCTTTGATTGTTAAATGTCTATATCAAATTAACTAAATCCATATTGTTTATAAATTATTTATTAATGTCTATATCAAATTCTCATTTTAAAGTAAATCCATATTGTTTATAAATTTATTGGTTGTGTGTATAACTTGAACATATAAACAAGTAATTTTTAAATTGTCTTCCAATTTATTTTTAAATTTATTAAAAAATATATATATATATCTATATTTTAAATATTTTCCATTATATGTATATTTCATAAATATTCATTTACAAATTATAAGATAGACAGTAATGTACAACAAGGAATTCTAGAATCAACAATCTGTAAAATAATATTTATAGTCTATGATAATCTAATATTACATATGTAAGAATGGATTTATAAATTGAATTCCTAAAGATTTGAATTTTTTATAAAATAACAAACGTTTGAAATTAAAACTTGGACAGTTTGAAATTTTTATGAAATAAAAAACGTTTGAAATGACCATGACTTGGCCGCGGGGGGCCAACCATGTGGCCAAGCCATGGGCGTGCCCATGGCTTGCCCACAGGGTTGGACCCCGCGACCAAGTCACAACCAATTTTAATAAGAGATTATCTATGCACAAAAAATCAGGGCATTTGAATCTAAGTCTTTAACACCCGAGTGAAAGACAGGTGATTCAGTTCCTGACCGACTACTCAGGCACATACTAATCACTTAAATTCTTACTCTATTCTTAATATTTGATTGTTAAATGTCTATATCAAATTAACTAAATCCATATTGTTTATAAATTATTTATTAATATCTATATCAAATTCCCATTTTCAAGTAATTCCATATTTTTTATAAATTTATTGTTTGTGCACGTATAATTTGAACATATAAACATGTAATTTTTAAATTGTCTTCCTATTTTATTTTTAAATTTATTAAAAATATATATATGTATATGTTTTAAATTTTTTTTATTGTGTGTGTGTGTGTGTGTGTGTGTGTGTGTGTGTGTGTGTATATATATATATATATATATTATTTACAAATTTATTTGTAAATATAAGAATAGAAGAAAAGATTTATATTTTAAGAAATAGAAGAACAGATTTATATTTAAAGAAAAATAAATAGAAGTACATATTTATTTGTATTATATTTACAAGAAATATAATTTATTAAAAAGATTAAGATGACGTTCGTCGGATAATATTTGAACAAAAACGAAAGCACAAAATATATTTCTATGCATAAATTTATTTGAATTAAACCACTTAATAAATTATGTGGTCAAACAATAGACCAGAACTATTACCACTCAATAAAATATTGTCTTTAAATCTAAACTGGACTAGAACAAATGCGCACATACCAAATCTAAAATCTAAATACTAATTAACAAATTTAACATAAACATAAATATAAATGTTACACAGTACCAAGAAATGTGTAGAGTTAGGAAGAATTGATCTATATTTTATTCTCATTAACTAAACCAATGAAACTGAAAAGACTACAACCTTTCTTGAGAATCTTGGGGGGGCAGCCCCATGGAAGGGATTATATTTGTGTATGATATATAAGATTTTATTGTAATTGAGAAATTATCGAATTCTAGTTGTAATTAGAGTGATAGGGAATCAATGTAAATTTCATGTTATTTCATGTGAATGACAATTCTGAATATTTTCACTGTGTTTTTTTATATATATATCCAATAGATTCACAGAATTCTGAGTATATGATGTACAATTCTGGTATAGACTTATTTTTAACCTTCAATAACATTGGTGTTTCAATTCTATTCTTATATTGAGTATGGAATTTTATTTCTTTGTTTTTAAGAAAGATAATCTAATCCATCAGAGTAATAGAATCCAAATAATGAACTATTATTGGGTATCACTGTATATAAAAATATTGATACTCATAAGGAGATTAGAATTTCATCATATTTGTATATTTTGAGTTATTTCTTGGAGGAATCGTATCTCCTAATATGTAAAAAAATAGTATCTCCTATCAGTAATATAACCAGTTATATTACTAGGTGTAGCTTCACCTAATATTATCAAATAGGATATATATTGTGAACAATCGAACACTTAAATTTTGGAGGGATAAACTATGTATTGTGAAGGTCGAAGTGCCACTTGAGCTCTAATTATTAAAATTTTCTAGGAAAACGTTTTCCAAGGAATCCTTGCATAATGTATTGGTTTTTACTAGCCCTGACATTGCACGTCTAGTGGAAGTTGTAATTAGGTTTCTTGCAAACCCAGGAAAGGAACATTGGAATGCAATTAATTGGATTTTAAGATATATCAGAGGCTCAATTGATTATTTTTTGTACTTTCAAGGCACTAATACATTGTTGGAAGGATTTACATATGTTGGTGACACGAATTTGAGAAAATCCACAATAAGCTACATCTATAATTTTGTGGGAGCTGCAATTTCATGAGTATCTAGATTACAAAAGGTGGTGGCTCTTTCTAACACAACGGATGAGTATATTACAAAAACTAATGCATGGAAGGAGATTATTTGGATGAGGAGGTTCTTAGAGGAACTAGGTGTGCAACAAGAAAAGTATGTATTGAATTGTGATAGACAAAGTGCAATCCATCTTGCCAAAAATACACCCTTCCATTCTAAGACAAAACACATCGATGTTAGATATCATTGGATTCTCCAAGTGCTAAATCATTGGCCAAGTGATAGATGATGGGGTACTACAGTTGGATAAAATACACAGAAGACAATCCAATTGACATGTTAACAAAGATTTTCAATTTGGTCTCAAGTGGCAGATTGTTGTATGTGAGACTAAATAATAAAATAATTGTATTTCTTGAATTCTTAAAACTTCCATAATGTACTCTAGAAGATTTCTCCATTATTCTATCTTCTTTTGTGATAGTCTATATATGGATTCTTGCTCTCACATAAAATGTAAAAGTATGAGTAGATCAAGAAAAAGGTGTAGAGATTAAGGAGAAGGAGTATTTTGGATCTAGTGTGAGTGTATTTCAGATCTAAATCTTTTAGCTTCAAATTTGTTCATGTGGGTTATAGATCTATATAATTATGTTTCATATATATTCATGATAATATCAGATCTATATACTTGTGCATTAGATCTCTAGAATTTTGTTTTAGATCTATTGTTGGCTGTTGTTTTTAACCCATGAATGTTTTGTATCATTTCAATAGATAAGAGGTCCACACCTTTAAATCAAATATGTTAACAGTGATTTGTCCTACTTCAAAATCAAAACCTTTATGTCTCCGAGAAATTATCATTTTACTAGATAAGAGGTCCACGCCTTTAAATCGAACTTCTTAACAGTGATTTTGGCCTACCTCAAAATTAAAACCTTTATGTCTCCCAGAAATTCTGGAGTATTCTCTGCAAATTTCCTTACCTCATATTTTTACCCTGTCCAAAAATCTTATCCATGTCTTTGTGATGGAGTATAGTAGGTTAAGTTGGAAACTTTTGTCAAAATATTTGGCAAAAATTATATTTTATTTTATGGCATTATAAATATCAAATCCATAAATTATATAACTCTGAGATTTTCAAAACTGTTGAATCTATTCATGTGATGAGAATCTACAATTCTAAATTTCAATAAAAATTGATAACCAGATTTACTTGGAAGAGAAACAGAAACAGACAAATCGTTAACCCATTATACTACTCCCTTTATGATTTATGTTCACGCTATATTGACTTAAAAACTAAGAGTAAATTCCCTAAGTCACAGTCATGCTATATTGATTTTTGTTCACGCTATATTGATTTCTATTCATGCTATATTGATTTCTATGAGTAAATTCCTTAAGTCACGCTATATTGATTTTTGTGAGTAAATTCTTGTATTGATTTCTGTGAGTAAATTCCTTAATTCACAGTCACGCTATATTGATTTCTGGGAGTAATTTATTTTCACTCGATACTAATTTATGTTCACGCTTAAAAACTGGGAGTAAATTCCTTAAGTCATAGTCACAGGAGTAAATTCCTTAAAAACTGGGAGTAAATTCCATAACTCACAGTCATGGGACTGTGACTTGGCCGCGGATAGGCAGCCCTATGGCCAAGTCGTTGGCATGCCCATGGATTGGCCACAGGGCTCGCCCCCACAGACAATTCACATTCCATGGGACTGTGACTTGGCCGAAAAGATATTTCATCCGAACATATATTTCATATGTTTGACCGGCAAAATATATTTTGGTCGAAATATGGTTTCGGATGATATATTATTTCGGACGAAATAACTTTTCATTGGAACATCTTTCGGTCAAAAATATTTTGCTAGATGAAAAAAATATGTCCGACTAAAATTCTACACGAAAATAGAGGGCGTTGTTACAGTACCATTCGATTTGACGTTCAAGTGTTCGGCCAAAAACTATTTCGACTGAAAGAAAATATTAGTTCGGAAAAAAAACTGTCTTTTGGAATTTTGGAGATCAGATTGTCACGAAAGTGTTACCCACCTTCATGCATTTACCCTGATATTAATCTTTACAGAAATGATAAACTTACCCAATATTAGAAAATTAAAGCATGCTATTTTAACAAGTATGACAAAGATCTTATACATTTCTTGATTCTAATTGAAAGGTACATTTAGGCTAATCCTAAAAAAATTATATTTAATATTAGATTATAACTGATGAGTTTACTCAAGGTTAATCCCTAAAAATAAATCTTTTCAGATATAAATTACCTATAGGTGAAGGTATACCTAGAATTGAAATACAACTAATCTCAAAGTATTCTAAAAATGTAGATAGACCAACTTTATATCAGATCAAAAACGGATTTCATCCCTTGTATCTTAGATACATTGATTGTCCCCACTCCAATGTAATAAAATTAAATAAGACAGATGGTGAAAGGAAATTCATAAAATGATTGCCCTCATCTTAATAAAAAAGAGATGATGAAAGGAAATTCATACAATGATCTCCCCCATCTCAATAAAATGAAAGCATGTCTTTGATGTGGTGAAAGGAAATTCAATATGGGGTATATAGATAACTTCACCAGAGTATTGAACAGGCCCATTGGAAATGAAGCAATATCTATGATTTTTGTAAGGTTTTCTTACATATCTTCATTACATACTCTGATTTAGTTATTTTTCAATGATACTTATGTCCTTATACAATTAGGTTTCCTTAATGAAATCCAGATAATATCTATATAACCTTGAGATAAAACTAAGTTAGTAAAAGTATGATATTCTAATTAAATTTAGTTTGATGACCTTGGATAATTTTGAGTAAATTTAAAAAAATAAAATATGTATTAACTTGACATGATATTTATCACTAATCATGTTCTAAATTTCTATATATGGTCATTTTTTTTAACTTCTATATCGGATTAAATTTCTAAAAGAAAGAAAGTATTTAATTCAATAAAAAAGAAATAATGACTCCATTTACTCATTAAAGGCACATGGTATGTTGCTCTTTAATGCCTCACAAGGAGTCACAATCCTCAGATGGAGCCCATGTTAGAACATATATTAAACTTAAAAATAAAACTCAGAGTTTTAGTTAGAATCTAGGCAATTTTAATTTTAGATTAGCTTACTTTTTAATTTCTTGCTTAGTCTCGATTTGAAATTTTTAATATAGTTTTAATACTAAGTATAAGTTTTGTTTAGTCTTAGATTTTATTTTAATTTTATTATAATAGAGTTAAATTTTAGGATTCGTTAATAATTTTGGTGTTATCTTTACTTTTTAACTTAGGTTTTTTTTTATTTGCATGTACTGAAATATTCGGTTGTTTATATCATGTAGTAACTTAGGTTTTATTAGTCATATATTACATAGTTTAGTTTTAATTAGAAATAGTTTTATATAGGTGTCATATATATAATAGTTGTTTAATATAAGTTTTATCAAGTTAAAACTAGAAATTAGTTGTGATATTGTGTGGCAGGGCATGTGCCATACATAGCGTCGATCAAAGAATAATAGTAGCATCAATGACCCACACATAATAAAGATATACATAGTTTAACAAAGTTATTACCACGTGTGTTTCATCATCCGGCCAAACCCACTCGTGCAACATGTCAAAAGAAAAGCTGCAGTGTGTTATACCATACTACTCTCAAAACCATCTTTCAACCGTGTGCTCTATAAATCAAAACCATTGTTAGAAACCACCGATTTTTGGTAATTAAATAAAGTTTTTTTTTTTTTCGTAGGATTTGCTTTAATTAATATATTAGCTAGACATTAGATTGAATAAAACAAAATAAAAATATCTTTCTTTCTATTGTGTCACGATTTTTTATGACTGTCATTGTTACGGGAACGAGAAACATTTTCCAGCTAAAACGCCAACCCTGTTACGGATTCCCTTGCCGTCAAAGTCATGAGTAAGTGCTAAGATACCTTGTCCTTTTATTTCTTTTAAAATGTTGAGGCTTACAAAAACAAAACAGTCTGAAACTCTACTCGAGATCGAAATAAGTTTAGATGATAGAGACACTCAAATATTTGATCCTAAAGTCTCATTTGAGTTGTTACAGCTACACAAATCGTCCCAGGCTATATTTGTGAAGATAAATGAATTTTTTAACTCGTGGAGTTCATCCCTAGCTCGTTTTATCGTCCCACAAGTTTATAATTTTCCTGAATTCATACATTGGTGTGCATAGATATATGTAGAATCTTATAGAATTTTTGTAACTAAAAATGGTACTAATTAATTTAATGTTATGGCCCAATCTATTTCTTAGATGCTTAAAGTTTCTGAATTAAGGATGGTCAACCTATTGACGAAGAAACCCTAGCCTCTAAATTTTACACAATTAAATGTCCAGGAGTGACAGTCTTTTGTTCGATCTCTGATGAAAAATGATATTGCAACCCTTCTTGATTAATAAAATTTTCAAACTAGTATGTTCACCTCAAATTTACATGAAGTGATATGTATGATTTTCTCTGTTCTAGGTTATTATTCTGATGAAATTGTCGATAATGTTATTTTAGGGTTTCTCAGAGAAATTTTCCCTTCTTCTACCCAAGTAATGGTTAAATTATATGTTGCACAGTTTATATCTGATTCCATTCATGAGTAGCTCAAGAATTTCCCTTTAAACAGAGATTTCCATTTCCAATCATATCTGGTTTACTTATTCATTTTTCAAAGACAAAATGACTTCCACAGCTTATACCTGGAAACTGAAAACGAATTTGGAGAGATTTATTCAATTATTAACTAGATTTATATGATCAGAAGTAAGCCTACAAAAACTACAACAAATTCCTGTGATTTGCTCCCTTTTTTTCTTCCAAAGATTGTTTTAGTGTATTTTTCTCCATTTTTTTGAAAATGTTGGCATTATTTATCAGGATGGTGCTATTTCTGAAAAAAAATTCACTGACCACAAGATTTAGGCACTAATAGCACTGGAAATAACAATGGATTTAGCGTCAGAATTAATGTTGGATTTAGTGCTAGAATTAGTGTTGGATGTGCCTAAATAGTTAATTAGTTAAGGTGTTGGGGGTTAAGTTGATAGGGGCTTTGAGGATTATGGGATTTTGGGATTTAGTGTACATGGACTAATGGTTAATGGATTAGTGGTTATGGTTTAAGGGATTAAGGGTCAAGAGCTAAGGGATTCAATTATTACGAGTTAGGAAGTTTAATGGTTAATGGCTTATGGATTATGGGCTAGGGGATTAATGTTTAAGTGCTTAGGGAATGGGGGTTTATGGATTAAGGGATTAGGGTTTAAGATTTTAAGGTTCGATGGCTTAGGGTTTAGGGAATTTAGGGATTTTGTGTTAAGGTATTAGTAATTAACTAAGGTTGAGGGCCTAAGAGTTTAGGGATTAGGGATTAAGGATTTAAGGGTCAATTCAATCTTAGGGGTTAGTGTATTTAGGGATTTTTCGAAACTCTCTCAAAATTTCATGGAATGTCTTCCAACACTCCCAACACCAATGTCATCCACTGATGCCGCACAATGAGTAGTGAATGGGGCCAATGTTGGAATTTCTTCAAATTGTTCCTGTATGAGTTGAAATTTGACATGGTTAGAATAGATATGTGCCTTTACGGTATGCGAGGGTTTCAAGAATCAAGTATGTCTGATGTCCCTGCATAATCATTGAGATCGTCCACATTTGCATCAATGTTCATCATGCAATCTCATTTTCATCATTCGACATTCACATCTACGAAATTCTTGTCGAATCTCTCTTGAAGTTTCATGGTCTCCATTGCATTGGAAGTAGAAATTATTTTCCTATAGGCAATGGAGGTTAATGTTGATGCATAAAATTTTGGTGTGTTATCCACAAATAAATTTTATTTCTCACTTTCTCAAATTGAAATACTTGGACTATGCAAGGGACTAACTTGATTTGACAATGTAGAATATTTATATAGCCTTGTGTATGTGTGTCGATTCATTTGATCTATAGCTTGGTCAAAAGGAGCTAGTTTATTGAACTTATGATCAATGTCAATTCGAGGATCCAATGAAGTTGTGATTTTCTCAAGCAAAGGAGGATTGTAAGGATATAAGAGATCAACATTTAAATTATATGTTTTCTTTTTTTAGGAATATAAATTTCATGAGTAATAGGAATTATGTCAATGATATTCATATAGGTTGTTAGTAATGGTAAACTAACAAGTGGTTGTGTTGCATCACACTAGGTTCCCTAGATCTGGATGGAAAGGAAAGGAAAGGGAATGCATGGCATGACAAGGTAAGGCAAGGGAATGCATGGTATGAAAAGGCAAGGGAATACATGGCAAGGCAAGGCACTGTAATGCAAGTCATGGTAAGGCATGGCAATGCATGGTAAATTGTGGAAAGGAAAGACAAGGCATGGTATGTCAAGGCAAGGCGTGGCATGTCAAGGTAAGGATATGCATGGAAATACATGACAAGGCATGGCATGTCAAGGAAAGGTATGTCAAGGAAAGGCATCACATGGCATGTCAAGGGAATGCATGGGATGTCAAGGCAAGGCAAGAAATGACATCTCAAGGAAAGACATGACATGTCAAGGAAAGACATGGCTTGTCACGACAAGATAAGACATGGCATGTCAAGGCAAGGCATGCCATGTGTTGGGTACTTTTGATAGATACTTTCTATCCTTACTTTTCCTTAATTTTCCATATTTAAACCATTCCAATTCTTCATTCCATCACCATTTTTACATCTAAATGTGTAAAATAAGTTTATTTTTTCATTTCTTTTATTTTTTGAAATTTAGACAAAAATTAGGCATTAAAGATAAATTTTTAACAGAAAGTACAGGAAGTTGTAACTTCTGGTAATAGCTTCATGGTTTATATATTTGCAAGATAGTTGGGTGAATTCCGAGACATGTGTCATGATCCTTGATGTCCATGGATGGGCAAATACCTATTATCTTCCAAAAAGAGGCTCGACATGTGTGAAGTCAACAATGGTCAAACTCAACCACTTGTGCAAGAAAATCCTCTGTTTTTGGCAAGAATAAGGGAAGATTTGGGATTTCTTGGGATTTCGTCTAATTTTGTGGATCGTGAGGATGTATTTGACTCTCCTAGAGTAAATAATGAATCTTAGTAGTAATTCTAGTATTTTTGGTTACATACTTTTTGTATAAATACCCCAATTGCATCGTTTAATACTTTTACGTCAAAATCAATCTACACAAACCTTATGGAATAGTGTCACAAATCAATTGCAGTAGTAATAATTAACCATTAAGCAATTTCGTTAATACCACACGAGTTTATAATCACAAAAACAAATATAAAGTTCCTTCTCTAAAGATGCAATTACTAACACAAGGGATAATCATTCAGATATAAAAACAAGAAAGTTTTAAGTAACATTATCTTCTTGGTGTGCCTACGCATAGAATGACAACATCTCCAAGAGACTCATCTCTAAGATACTTGTAAATGCGGAGGTTCTTGTCTAGAAGAACTCCATTACTAAACTTAACTGTCTCATAAGGTTGGAAGCAAAGTTTAATTTACTAACAATAATTATATATGTAACGAATTCAATGATTACAAGTTGTTACAATAATTTTCAGTATTCTTTGCAAGGACAACATGGTTGTAGGACCACGCTAAAGTCTCCACGATCACAACGTGGGATTCTTACCAATGACCACATCTTTTACATAAGCATGGATGTTAAGAGAGAAAGAGAAGGGAAAGAATGTAATCCTATAAGGAGTCTACAAGGTTATTACTCTATATAAAATTTATAAGACCAAACTGAAAATTCAATTCCATATGTGAAGGGTAATTACAACTGAAATGTTGAAAGGATATGCAAGGATCTATACGAAAATGGAGATCGACCCTTCACTAGTAGTTATTTCGTACACCAACAGAAGGTGTACCCAAATAAAAAGACGAGGATCAAGGAATAATGTAGAGACTTGAAACTCAAGTTGTTTTTATAATTTTGCAAGATCAAGAAGTTTTTAGATGAAAGACTCCAGGGAACAATGAAAACAACAACATCTGGCTCAAACTAAAAATTAAGCAACCATATGAAGATAGCCTCAAGATCCGATCCACCTTCCTTATTTTTACAAAAAACTTGACCATCTATTCTAAAATTGAAATGGTAAGGAAAAAAACAGTACACCATAGTACCGTAAGGAGTGATCCCTCAAAATTGTCATTAAATAAAAAAACAAAAGAACAACAAAACTCAGGAAACAATAACTGACTTTCTATAGAAATAAAATTCGACATCTACATTTATGATTCAAGCAGAGGATGAACTACGGAAAAATATCTAGATTTAAATTTTTATCAAGACTGCTCTCTAGATGCGTTAAGAGATAGTACTCAACAGATGAGTCGGCGAAAATGCTCGTTACTAATTCTTATCAGTAGAGTAGAAAAAGGATGGCCTTCCAACGAAAAATTATGAACATCCTTACCTTGGAAGATAGAAAGTAGATTTTTTTTATAAAATATTCCTTGAGAGGACAAAGCAAGAAGGTACGACTATTAAAATCTTACTGGAGACTCTCTTATCGCTTATGAGATTTTGAAAATTTCAATTGAAAAATAGATTCTTACAGCAAGCATCATTCGCACGAGCATTCAGGACTAGGTAAATTCGTAACAGTTTAAAATTTTATGTGATCAACTCGTATCATTCTACGCTTCTGTATTTTTATTATAAGGTAATATCGATTCCTTCATAAAAGACTGGAATTACAATTTATGAATATCAAATTCTAACTAATATCCATAACCAACAAATAAATTTTGTGTTTACATTAGGCTGAATAGAATATGATGGTAATGAATCGAATTCAACAGTTGATAACCTTAATGGTAAAACAAAAGAGAAAAGTCCGTGACTCTGGTTAATTTCTATTTTGAGACTACCATTCATTGCCGACAACTGTACTTTAAAAAAAAAAAACAATTCTTTATTATAATACAATCAAGTTCACTATAATCACAGAGTCGTCATAACTAATCATTATACTAATAAACAACGAGTTCAATCCGGAGGCTTGCGCCACAATCTTCTTTTAGCTTTGCCGATCCTAATATTGCATCGGTACTTCCCAGTCAATGTTAGAGGTAATATTCTTGAAGAGCTTCCACTCTTTACATCATAACAATACTTTCCCAAAAGTGAGATCTCTCATTTCCTCTCCATTAAGCATGTCCTCATTCACAAATAATTAATTTTTAATAATTTAATTAAAGGATTATTCACTCACTACATGTGTCACACTCTCCCAAAGATGCACATGTTAATTTCCTTTTTATTTTATTATTTAGGCATTTTCCGTCACATTTTTCAATTTGTTCCTATTTTTTCTCTTAGTTGTTTCTTAGTTCCCCAATTCTTCATTTATTTTGTGTCTCCTAACTAGATTTTAGTTTGAGTTGGATTAGGAGTCTTAGACTGTAACATCTCGTTCTACTGAGTACACTTTTATTGACATAGTCTTTGAGGACACTTGCGTGTGAGTGATCTGATTATGGTATATTATGAATTCGTGTCGATTATGGGCTATATATGATGATAATGATGATGCGTTGTGACTTATGGTTATTTTGATATATACATATTGGCAGATGTTATTGACAAGTTTCCCGAGTGTGCAGGACACATGACAGGTTATGGATGTTGATGGAATCAATGGAATTCATTGGACTCTGGATTGAGTCAAGGAGTGGATTGTATTTGTAACATCCAACTCTACTGAGCACAATTTTATTGACTTATTCTTTGAGGACACTTGCGAGCAAGTGATCCGGTTATGGTACACAGTGATTTTGTTTCGGTTATGAATTATACATGATGATGATGATGTGTTGTGACTTAATATTATTTGATGTATATATATTGGAAGATGTTATTGACAAGTTTTTCTGAGTGTGCAGGACGTATGACAGGTTATGGATGTTGATGACATCAATAGACTTCCTTAGACTCTGGATTGAGTCAGGGAGTGAATTCTATTTTGATTGAGTATTCCATTTATGCACTTGTGACATACAATTGATTATAGTATGATTTATGTATATAGATTATTGACACGGGTTTTATCATTGGATATAGGCCTGTCGATGCGTGCTAATATGACTCACATAAGGAGTAAATGATCCATGCACAGAAACCAAACATTGAGGGAGAGGTGTGGCAAATGCACTATCCAATAATAATATCCAATACACCATATTCAATGATCATCTTAAGAGATAGTCTTCCACCCATTGAGACTATGTCTATGATTAGGTGTTTAATGTACAATAACAAGATAGCTAACATTGATTCAAATTGCAATCTGAAGTCACTTGTTACTTAAGAGAGAGTAGCATAAATATGTTATTTTTTGGCTAAACTAGTGGAAAATGAAAGAGGCCACTCCCTAGAATATTGATACCATTAAAAATCAATCACATGTAAATATAATGAGAAATTGTGGTGCAATGAAGAAATAGAGAATACAAAAAAAAATAGATTATTAACTCCAAGAGAGAAGTAGCTTTATGTTATAGCTAGCTTAAAAAAAGAAAATCAGCATTACTAAAATAACTATGAACTCATAAGTTTCATATGAAACTAGGTTTTGGACAAATATTAAAACATCTTAATATGGAAGAATTTGTCGTCTTTATGATAATAAGAGGGCGGAGGATGAAAAACCCTTCTCTCCTACATATGTCTATATTAAATCTTAGTTTCAAAATATCTATAATATCACTAATCTTCATAATGTGTTAACTCATCAAAACAAAATATATTTAACAAAGCTTGTATGCTATTTTTTTATGATATAAATAAAACATGCTATTTTTTTATGATATAAATAAAACATTAAAAAAAATCAATAAATTCTCTTTATTTTAAGATTGATAAATAAAAATTAATATCAATTAACGATAATCATCTTCATTTTTCAAAACCAAATTGTATTTAATATATCAAATGATTAAGATTCATACCATTTCAATAATTATCCCTTAACCATACATGTTATATTAAATTTCAAAATTATCCCTTAACCATACATGTTATATTAAATTTCAATTATAAAAATATAGTTCATGATAAACTTATTTAATATCTTATTTTTGTGAATACATTGACGGATTGAAATTCATAACACCCTTTGTTTACAATGTAACAAAGTCATCCGTGTTTTCTTGGGATGTGTTATTACTATTCACGACGATAACATAAACACAAGTCATGAAAAAGGTGATTACAGTTGAACATATACATGAATTGGAGGACTTTTGGATTAATATGAGAAAAGGAACAAAGTGGAACATATTTGAGAAAGTTTTGGGAGTAGTTTTTATCCATCAAAAATATTTTATATTCAATACTTAAAAAGAGAAATTAGAATATATATTTGATTTTTTTTTAGATTTTAGGAACTTTGTAATTTTTTATTTAAATACTTTTTCAAAATGTTTTAGATTTATAATTAAAAATAAACTGTAGTTATATCAACATTTTCTATGTTTTTTAACCTTTCAAATGATAGAAAAACATATCATTTTCAAACTTGACACTTTCAAAAAAAAAAAAAAAAATTGTTCATCAATTAACACAAAAGAGGGATACATAATCAATTAATCATAAAACAAACTACACAAACTCAAGGAGAGGCCCTCCTTGCTTAAACTCTTAGTTTGAAAATGCTCCTTCTTTCAAAGAATGAGTTTCTTTTGATAATTTATTATCTTTTTCATTGAATTCCATGTATATATATGAGTAAAGGAAATATAAGAAAAATATTGTTCTACTTCCATTATATGTTTCATAGCCATATTTTCTATTTGGCTCTTCTCATTAATCTAATTAATAGTTATTTTTGAATTCCCCATAACTTGAAGACTTCTTTAGCCTATATTAGAAGTTATTTTCAAAAGTAACCATAACGCATATATCTTTGTGTTGGAGTTGGTTTCTTGACTTGTTACATATTTAAAGGTAATTAAACTATTTTCACTTTGGAAAACAATGCCTCTTGCTTCACACATTCTAAGAGTTCTAGGGAAGATCCATCAAATAAGCCCTAAGTCATCTCTTTAAAATATTATGGACCCTTCAAAACTCTCTATCGAAGTTTCCAAGAACCTTTATATGCATATTTGAATTGTAAGAATGTCCT
>ML779790.1:730433-851222 GCA_009831015.1 Picea engelmannii
GCTTCACACATTCTAAGAGTTCTAGGGAAGATCCATCAAATAAGCCCTAAGTCATCTCTTTAAAATATTATGGACCCTTCAAAACTCTCTATCGAAGTTTCCAAGAACCTTTATATGCATATTTGAATTGTAAGAATGTCCTTGAATCATAAGAATATATTTTCCTTAAAAGTCATCATTTCTTGCTAACCACAATCCCTAATCCACATAAAAAGGACCCTTCAAAACTCTCTACGCAAGTTTCCAAGAACCTTCATGTACATATTTGAATTGTAAAAATGTCCTTGAATCATATGACTATCCTTTCCTTAAAATTCATCATTTATTTTTAACCACAATCCCTAAACCACATAACAAGGAAATTATTCATGTTATACATTGATATATCTCTATACCATCTTCAAAAGCAAGCTTCAAGAGAATCGCCCCGCTATCATGCCTTCATTATTGAAATTTTCAATGCGTATGTTTTTGGGAGTACATGCTACTATAATGTAATGACTATCAAGTTGGATGAAGTCCACTCTCTCCTAGACTTCTTTTTAAAGTAATTAGTTATAGTGATTAATTTTCCTTCAAAATTATGAATTTGAAAGGATTGTCTTATGTTGAAATCAAATATTTTTGGAGAGCAATAAATAAAATACACATATGTCATTCTCAATCCTTTTACAAAAAATATGTTGATATTTTGGGAAGGTGTAAAAATACATGACATACTATTATGAATTTGAAAGGTTATTTGTCATGTATGAAGTGATAGGTTCAACTATTCATAATTATAGTAAATTTGGTGTTTTCTTGAGTAAAAGTATTATTGCACCATAAGTAGCTTGGTGCATTTACAATATAGTATGATAGAGATGTTGTCACATGACTAGCAGTTACATTATTATATGTCGACTTTAAAAATGTAATATTTAGGAGTAGTCTATCTATTCTACGATTTTGACCTTCAACTTTTATTTTCCGACACCTTTTGTCAAACTCTGTCCATCACCTCTCGACTGTTGTGGTCTCCTCCCAACTAGCCACCCACCATCCTACATCCATGGTGGAGTAGTCGACATGTTAAGGTAACAATAGTTAAGGGCTCCAGTAGCTAATGCATGCAGGTGGTAGGTGGCATGTTAGAGGATTCAAACAATTCACTCCAATTCACTCCATTCACTCTCCCTCCCCTATTCCATGGTTATAGAAGACACTCCTCTTTAGTGCTAACTCAAAAATGCAATTCCCGGAAACAAAGTCTTGACATTTTAATATTTCGTTCCATAGAGATGGCCAGTTCAATCTATATAGAGGGTTTAACTATCGACATTTCAATCCAAAAACTTGTCCCAGGTAAATTTCTCCCTATGTTTTAATTCAATGTATCACAAAATACTATTCCATTTCCTTTTCAACTAAGTCTGGTGATCAATTTTGTGATTGAAATGGTGTCTTTCATCTTGGAATCGAGTGTTATTTATCGTATCTTGTTACCATCATGACATTTATTATCATCATCACATTCATTAATGGTGTGATCTTGAGATGTTTTACCTTGTTGCAACATCATTATATGCAACAAATTCGTAACATCTAGTAATACTGATTACACTTATATTTGAATTATTCTTTGAGAACACTTGCATACAAGTGATCTGGTTATGGTACATTATGATTTCATATTGATTATGAGTTATATATGATGATGATGATGTATTATGATTTATATGTTACCTTCAGATGTATATTGTATTGACATATATTATTGATGAGTTCTCCTGAGTGTGCAAGACACATGATAAGTTATGGATGTTGATGGCATCAATGGACTTCCTTGGACTCAAGATCGAGTCAGGGAGTGGATTACATTTTGTTTGAGTATTTCATTTTATGTACATATGATATATGATTGATTACAATATGATTTATGTATATAGGTTGTTATCACTGAAATTTCATCCGCAAATGGTTACATGAATCCAACATATTCAAACAACTATTAGTTCACCCATGGACCAAAATTACCAAAAAATTATTTCCAAAAGGTCCAAAACTATCCAACCAGTTATAAAATCAGGATGCACTATGACTATACAGGGCGTGCGCACACATGCGCCATCAAGAAACGCAGGAAAAGAGCACATGCACACGATGCGTGATTGTGGACGCTAAAAGCCACGCACACCTGAGAAAGATGCATTTATGATGTTGGTCGGCCTCCCACCCACTTCTGGTTCAGCTTCCAAGTCAATTTGACATCAAAATATCGACTGGATCTGGCTAGGTGGCTGGTCAAAGACCTAAAGGTGCCCTAAACAACCCCTTTTCACACTAAAAGTTGGTTGTACAATACCTCAAAGTCGTGCTATAAAACAAGGCCATGGGTGCACTGCATCTTCAAGGAATTCATTTGCAAGGTTATGCTGCTGCTATTCTCTTGGGGAAACCTCTTTTCTCATCAAGAGTATACTAGCACCATTCCATTTAGGCAATCCACATCACCTTTTGAGTGGGTTAGCTTGGGATTCTTTCACCATTTCTTTCAAGTTTTCAAGTTGTAAGAAGAGCTCAATCTTGGGGGTCCAAGAGCCCTCCCTTGGAGGAAGAAGGGACCCAAAGTCCCCTTTCTCTTTGGTGTTTTGTTTTCACTAATACAATCCTTTCCATTGGTGACATGAATCTTGTTTGTTTCTTGTTCTTATGTCCTTATGCACAATAGTTTAATTTTTTTTTCCCTTCCTAGTTTAATTCTTAACTTAGTATTTTATGTTTATTCTTCTAACCCTTTCCTTTACTGTTGTCTTGATTAGCTAACCCAACTAAAATTGTAAGCACCTCTGTTTGCTCATTTAGGTGACAAAAGAGGCGCAACAGATTGACGACTTCACTGAGGAAAGGTATCAATTTCCTACCCCATTTGGGTTATTTTAGCTCTTCTTTTTACTTATTTAACTTGCAGGTACCATAACCGGCCCAAGACGACCTGCAAAACATCAAATTCAAAGATGAGTTGAGAGAATTCCATCCGAGATTTTCTTCACGGCCATGTGACAGTTGTGCGCGGGTTTATTCACCCACATTCGTGCATCATGCGCACGTGCGCCAAAATCACTGCATTACTCAGCACCTTCAGCGCATCTGTGCTCAAAATTATTTTTCAGTTCACGCATTGGTGCTCAGAGGGCCTCTGTCTAGTCTAAAACTCGTGCACCTGTAAAAAAACATACACATTGTAAGTTTTTTTATGATCTGTTGAAGGCCCATAGCCTTCTTAAATATGATTCCATGCATGTTGTAATCTACACCACACTTACATTCCCTCTCATATAAAGGGATTAGTCAAAACACATAGGCACTTAGGCGTTAAAAATCATTATTTTTCCTCTTTTTTTCTTTTTATTTCGCCACATGGATGGCTTGCTTCGACTAAAAGTTGGAATCATTCTACATCACATATAAAACTTGCATTGGGACTAGAAATTGGATATCAAACGTTGAGTATGCTCTTCTCTCACGCTCCAAAGTGATCTTGAGAATTAGAAAGAGGTTGAAAGACAATTTCATCTCCCTTAAAAAGATAAAATCTTTAGGAGAGGACAATAGCCCCCTCGGGACTCCTCTTAGTTTATTTTTCAAACACATCTCAAGATTGTAATGGGCCCATACATGCCCACATGCTACAAAGATAGGATAGTGTTGAAATTTACTTTCTTAGATTAAATCACTAGGGAAGTTTAAAGGTTTTGTAACAGGCCCATACATGCCCACATGATCACAATCTAGGATAGTTTCAAATCTTTCTTAGATTAAATCACATTAGGGAATTAAAGGAATAGTAAAGGACCCACATATACACATGCTAGCTTCCTAGGGAATTTTGAATTTCGCAAGGTTGTACCAATGACATTTAGTTAAATAGGTAATCAAAGACTTGTAAGGACCAAGCAAAGTCCACATGCAGGAAGGTGACACCTAATTCATTAAAAAATTGGCACACTTTAACTCATTCACACACAAAAGTCAATTCCCACTCACATAGTTTTCATCTCGAAACATGGAGGTTGAAGTAGGTTTCCTCCAAAGGGATTCCGAAACACCCCACCCTTTTCTTGACAAAACTATCCACTCCCACTTAATTTCAACGAGATTGGCTCACACCCCTAATCTCTCAAACAACCACATCTAAATTTTTTCTAAAAACTCACTAAGTTTTCCTCCACAGGAGGTGCCAAAATAAATCTTTTAGTCTAGGTAGGATTTCGGGGATAGGCATCCAAATAACTCCCCGTTATCTAGTTCTCACATTTTCAAAACAATAGAAGTTGTCAAATAGGGAACTTTAAATCCTCCAAGTCAAGTGTTCCTAACACCATAAGGCAGCGAGATACCCATGAAGGGTTGAAGGCCCAGGTCTGGTTGTTCTGTGCATCCCCCCTTGAGGCACCCACCTCTTGGACGGGATCTAGCCTGTGACCCATTTCTTAGGCCAAAAATCTAAATTCCGCACTTTGACCGAGGTACCTAGTGACCAAATTTTAGGACATCTACCCAGGTGGCAATTGTGGGCTGCAATTGCACCTTGATCGAATTTTGTGTGGATATTGGGAAATATCGCAAGTTATTTTGGGATATGCCCCCTCTAACCCTCATTATAACTGATTGCTTCATCCTTCACTAGTTTCTCTTCCGATGGCTTCAGACCCCACTGTCGAGTGTTATTAGAAGGTCCAATGTTATTTTGAGAGGAAGGACGTTACGTCTTTTAGGACACGAGCATTTGTTTTCTTTGTTCCCCCACGTGGAAAAAATCCACCTATCCACATATATGCTTCTTTATCAAAACACTTTATGTATGATGCCCTTCTGATTACATTTGATTTGGATATATATCGTGCAAAGTTCAAAAATTGCAACAAAGGCTCTTGTTTATTTATTTCTCTCACCACCATTCGCACACATTCACTCAGCTAGTCGGACATCATAGGGGACCCACAGAACCCCCGTCATTCCAGATGCTTGCTAAATCTCCCTCCTATTCTAGGGGGATTTCCTAGTCTTGCCAACTCATCAGCTCCACCTTCTCACACTCCTGTGAGTGCCACTGTCTTGGGATCAGCTTTGCTTGGTTCCACCTTAGTTGGGTCCAATTCGCAAGGTCCACCTTCCACTCGCTCTCCTTTACACGGAAGCAGGGGGCCAACTTCCTCTCAAGGGGGAAGTACAAACCCACCTAGTCCCCTCCAAGGGTCAGGTACTTAGAACACTCACACTATGGCAAGAACTAATCCTATGCCACCACCCCATATGCCATATTTAGCTTCCCTCAACATACCGGATCTGACTAAACTCACCAATGATCCCATATTGCACAACCCCACATGGCCTGCAATGCCTACCAAACTCTCTTCAGACATCCCCAAGTTTGAAGGCAAAGCAGGAGATGATCCTGCCAACCATATCATGACATTTCACCTATGGTGTTCTTTGAACAACATCATGGACGATTCCATCCGATTGAGGTTATTTCAATGTACACTCACTGGCCCATCTGCCAAATGGTATGTCGAAGAAAAATCTGGGTCCCGCGCGACTTTTGAATCCTTGGCCAAAGCATTTTTGACCTTCTTTCAATTATCTATTCATCATGACAATGGCCTTGAACTACTCTCAGATTTCAAACAAACCACCTCTACACATATTGCCAACCACATCGATGAATGGCGTCGATGATGTAGCCTCTGCAAAGCTGATGCTACCCCCCAATAGTGTCTCAATTGGTTCCTCAAATCACTTGTTTCCCTCCTTGCCAAAGATGTGGCCGCCAACTTCCCCTAGACTGAAGAAGAAGCCATTAGCAAGACCCAATAGTTAGAACTCATCTACGCCCAGCCTGGATACCTATACATGGTACTCACGGATGCCCCAAGACCCGTGCCATTTGGCCAAGACAAACTTGGGATGTCTCACTCAGTAGACAGATTGATTGGTAACACTACACACCACAACCCACTGCCTCAACAACCACCCATGTATGGCACACCTCAATATCCGTCGGCATATGGAGGAATCCCTTATTATCCTCCTCCCCCTTATCAACAACCATACCCTATTTCCCTGCCTCCACCCATAAGTGGACCCCCGCCGGCACCCCTAAACCACCCACCTATCCAACCAAGTGTCGGTACTCCCTCTACCTCAGCCTATACCCTAAGAACTAGTGAAAGCGCCATGCCCTCCTATGTACCTTATGGAGAATCGCCTCAACATAATCTGTACTTTCCATTTTTTGGCCCCCCACAGCCTATGGCTCCACGACAAGGACCACCACACGCTGGGGTAATTTTGTTCAACCCTCTCCCATTCAAGAATATCAAAATTTTGAACAACTGAACATGAAAAATTCACCCCATCAATCGAACAATACCATAAAGAAAGGAAAAAATCGGAACAATAATAATCCGAGACCAGGAAGAAACTAGAACCAACCTTAACAAAACTAGTCTATCGGGGCAACCAAAACTAGGGGAATCAAAACCCCCAAGGGGGAAACAACAACAAAAGTCAAGGAAGGAACAACAATAATGTTAGGACTACCTTCCTTTGTGCCCTTTGCGGTGAGTTTGGTCACTATACTCACCATTGCCCCTAAATCCCCGACTTTAAGCGGATGAAAGATTCTTGAATGGACCACGTCCCTCAGCACCGCCTACACTTCAGCAGGCCCCACAACCATATGTGCAGAAACCCCCCGTAGTTGTACTACAAAACCCCATCCCACACCAAGGGGTGATAAATACCCAACCAAACATGTAGCCTACCCCACCACAGTTGGGACAATATCCCAATACGGGCACCTCTACCAATCGCACTATCCTCCTTACCAATGAGGAAGAAGTCCTTCTGCAAACACGTAGTCGTCAGTATAGCACACCCCCTAAATCTGCTCCCACCACCTCGGAAGCAATTCCAGTCACAACTGGACCCCCTCTCATAATTAATCGCCGTAATACTGAAACCCCCCTTCGTATTCCTCGCATCACATTGCACACGAATGTCCACAATCCTCAAGCTAGGGTAGCTCATAATTATAGTTTGGTCTATGACTTGGCACAATCTCTGGCTGCCATGTTAGTCTTAGAAGTCCTTCAAACTTGTCCCACCCAGCGGAATTCCTTTCTTTCCTTCCTAGGAACAGTCAACCCTGCCGATACCTAACTCATCACATTTGACCTCGACAGCGAAGAACCTCGCCTCCCTGCTCTTATTGCTTTTCAAATCCCTGTAAAAATTCGGAACATTACAGTTCACCGATGCATCATTGATGAAGGCGCATCCACCTGTATCATGTCCAAATCTGTATGGCAGAAACTTGGTTCCCTCGAACTCATACCATCTACCATTACCTTAATAACCTACAATGGCAGACCCTCATCCCCCGAAGGACTCTTCCAAAATGTCCCCGTCAAGCTCGGGGGAAAAACCATTCTGATCGACATTGAGGTTATCAATGCCCTGCTCGACTACAATATCTTGTTTGGTCGTAGCTACATGTATGCTATGAAGGTCCTTGCCTCTTCTGTGTTCCGAACCATGATGTTTCCCCATAGTGGAAAGATCATTACCATCGATCAAGTATCAAATTATGAGCCTAACCCTTCATCCAACATCGATAACATCCTCCCTTTTATCCACACTAATCCCGATGCCTATCCACTCATTCATATGGGCCCCGGAATATTCAAAGACCCATCCTTGCTAGGGACATAGCACAGAGCACCACTGCTCCTCCATCCCTCAGCACAAGTATGTGTTGTATCCTCCAATGTAATGACAACTGAAACTAACCTCCCTCTCATTGAGGCCTCTTTCATCCCTGACGTCCCACTAGTCTTAGAACTTCTCCCTCAGGAATCCCCTAGAACTAATTCATCTTGACCCGTTCCTGATCTTCCCTAGGGCCAGATCCCGATTTGGGAAACAGTCCCCCAAGACATTATCCAAATCCCTTTCTCTTACCCCCCACTAGGTGTACAAGCTTTCCAGGTCGCTGCGATGCTTACCCTTCCTAATATGGTGTTGGCAATCCCAGTTTGGTATTTACATCCACCTGAGATGGTTCCTCAACCATCCCTCCCTCCCCAAATAGAAGGAATCCTGATGTAGATTCCCATACTCACTCCCACCATACCCCCTACACCCCCATTCACTAACCCCCCTGCTATAGATGGGGGCAGGCGAAAGAAGAAGGAGCCCACAGCTCCACTTCCCCCACACGTCCAACCTCCTTCCACGCTATGCGAGAAATACAGACACCCCACCAAAAAATGCCCATCTCTCTCTGAGTTACATAATCTCATCCAACTCCCTCGAGCACCACCACCACTCGTCGCTTCCTCTAGTATTGCCTCTATCTCACAGAACACAAGTAACAAAGGACTGCGAACCAAATTTGCATGTGCCATCTGTTCATAATATGGCCATTACACACACCACTATCCAGCATTACCTCAATTCCGACATACACTAACAGTTGTACACCAGAGCTTTCAGCAAACACCCACCCCAACTCCTGTCATCGACATCCATTATGTCACAACATCAGTCAATGAATGCATGATATTTCCTTTCTCTCTATGTGAATCACTTGATCATTTCACATATCAATGTCCTATGATCATTGAATACAGGCATCGTCAACTGGCCCCTATTCAAAATCATACCCCCTGTCCTCCAACAGACCTGATAAATACCCTTACCCCATCAATTGATATGGTTCATATCTTCCCACCAGAACCTAAGGCCCTCCCTTATCCCCCATGGTTCCTAGATGATTTATATGAGGAGTTACCCCCAAATCCCCCCAATTCTCCAATTCATTTCCCCACTAAAGTTCTACGCCCGACTACCATTTTTAACCCACAACATCTGGATATTTGGTTTATGTCGAGTGAACCATCTCAATCCTCCTCCATCAATTCCCCTACGTCTTTATCAGAAGGAGACAACACCACAGTGACAGTCATCGAGGTCACTCCTCTTGATCCCCTATATTCACGTTGGTTTCATTGTGATGAAGAATATTCTCGAGGAGTTAACTACCCCTGATTGCCCATGGGACATGCTCCACCAAAGAGTGCTCTTTCTTTCACAGGAAGCCTTCACGCCTCCTAACCAACACCCCATATACGCAGTCGAAACCAAATATTTTCTCCCATCAGAGCATATAGATTGGTTCAATAACCCTATCCCTACCCCCGATGCTTTTGAGGAAGGCAATATGGCCAATATATCCCCAACCATCAAAATAGATATTTCCATCAAATCTGGAATTATCGAGGAAATCACCATTGGTGCTACATGTTCTCTTGAAGAACTCACCGCCTACAAATCCCTCTTCCAGGAATACCAGGACATTTTCGCCTGGTCATACACAAAGATGCATGGCCTTGATCCCTCTATTATCAAACATCACATAGACACCTGGCCTGATATCACACCCGTCCGCCAAAAACAGTGACCGCTACACCCATCCAAAGTAGCAGCCATCAAAGCCGAGATTGACAAACTACGCACTACAGGGTTCATTTACCCCATAGCCTATACGTCATGGGTCTCCAACCCTGTCCTTGTTAACAAAAAATAGGGCACTATCCGTGTCTGTATGGACTTCCACGACCTCAATCATGCATGTCCCAAAGACAACTTTCCAACACCCTTGTTATCCGCAATTTTGGTCATTGTGATAATGTTATGATGATGAAGAATCAAGATCTTCCATAAGAATACTTTCCTGAGAAAAGTTGCACTTGTCTTCTTCCAGAAACTATGTTTTACAAGAAGTTCGTAGGCTGCCTATATAGCTGCCTGCGAGAATCCTTAATTCTCGCAGGCTGCATTAAGCTAGGGTGCGGATATATCGCACTGTACTCATGGCCAGGGTGCGAACATGTTTTTAAAGAAGAAAAAGATGAAGTTCTCGAGCCTTCTAGAAGAGAATCTTCGAGAAGGATGAGTTGGCTAACGAATGGTTGTTCAAGTACTGGTCTTCCAGATATCTTGGGATCAATTCCTATCCAAGTAACCAAATTATCTTCTCCTATATATTGAGGAGATAGCTCATGGAAAAGGTTAATTATAATTAGAAGCAAGCTAGCAAGAGATTGATTGGAGAATTGTTGAATGCTTGTATGAAGGACTGATGCTACAGCAGCAAGAGGCTACAACAAGGTCATCACAAGTGGTTGATTTTCTTCATGCATGAGCAAGTGTGTGTGTCAGAACTAGGATCCATCGAAAGGAGACCTACGACATCAAGGCTTAGGTTGTAAGTTTCACTTTCAGTTAATTCAATACAGTAATATGTCCCTTTCCCATAAAGATGATGTCACTTTATTACATGATTCCTTGATCACATGTATAGACTAGCTATTGAATATATTAATCTGTCTTTGCTTTGATTGGTTTGTTCTGTTGTGATCTGGACGGAGAAAGAGCATTGGAGCGAAGCTTGGAACAACAGAGACTTAGGAAAGCATCTACAAGGTATGCTTGTAATCCTTATCTCTTAGTTCTCTCAATAGGCTATATCTAGGGAAAGAGTAGTATTCTGTTCTATTTTGTTCTAGATCCAGGTGGATCTAGGGAGATCGGTTCGTGTCTGGACTTACGGATTAATCCATAAACAACCCTTCATCGACAAAATAATCGATGATTGCATAGGTCACGAGGCTTTGTCCTTCATAGACGGTTTCTCTAGTTACAATCAAATCCAAATTCACCCTGCTGATTAGTACAAAACTACATTCACGACCCCTTGGGGAACCTTTTCATATCGTGTCATGCCATTCGGCCTCAAGAATGTTGGCGCCACTTTCCAATGGGCCATGACATATGTTTTTCATGATCTGGCTCATATCATCCTCACATACTTAGATGACCTCACCACCCAGTCTAAGAAATGCACTCAGCATCTCGATGATCTACAAATCATCTTCCACAAGTGTCATCAGTACAATATCCTCTTGAACCCCCTCAATTGCGTATTCTACATCACTATTGGGCACCTTCTTGGGTTCATAGTTTCCCAATGTGGCATTATTGTGGACCCCCTCAAAGTCCAAGCCATCACAGAAATTCCACCCCCACGAAATTTACACCAACTACAGAGCCTTCAAGGCAAAGCCAACTTTTTACGACGCTTTGTCCCAGATTATGCTACTTGCACACATGGCTTCCTTCACTTATTTCGTCACAACATCCCATTTCAATGGGATAAACATGCCCAAACCGATTTTGATGATATCAAAGTGGCTCTCTCCAATGCCCCATTGATTAGTCCACCTGATTATAACCGCGATTATATCCTCTACATATCAGCCTCAGTTGTTTCAGTAGCAGGAGTGCTCATCCAAATAGGGGATGACACCCGTGAGCATGTGATTTACTACATTAGTAAAAACCTTTCAGGAACACCCTTGAAGTACAATCATGAAGAAAAGCTAGCCCTCACAGTTGTCCTCGCAGTCTAGAAACCGCGCCATTACATTCTTCTTCGAACTACCAAAGTCATCACAGATTCCAACCCCATGCAATACTTTCTCAGTTGTCGACAAATTAACAGTAAATTTTCTCGATGGATTGTCATCCTTCAGTAATACGATCTTGAATTTTCAACACCCAAGAGAAAGAAAGCTCTCATCCTCACCGAGCTTATCACGGCTTTTCCCTCCGACACTACCAGTCCACCGGTCAATACCAACCTTCCTGATGAACATATTTTTTTTATCCCCTCAGATGACCCTTGGTATGGTGATCTTCTTGTCTATCTCCGAACACAAAAATTCGAAAACCACCTCTCCAGAGATGATCGTCGATGTATTCTTCACCAGGCACCTCACTACCTCTTCATCGAGGACATCTTATATCAGCGAGGAGTCGACACCATACTCCGTTGATGCTTAACTATTGACGAGGCCAACAGAGTCTTGAACGACTACCACAATAGTGTTTGCAGAGGCCATCTCTCAGGGCTGTCCACTGCTCAGAAAATCATCTGCGTAAATTACTTTTGGCCTACATTATTTCACGGCTTCATCCATGCGGTGAAATGATGTGATAAATTCGAGCTTTACACCAACAAAGCACATGCACCACCTACTCTTCTACACCCAGTCATCACCGCTGGTCCCTTTTGTAAATGGGGCATCGACTTCATGACTTGCAACCCTGCATCCAGCAACGGACACAAATACATAGTCGTTGTAGTTGATTACTTTACCAAGTGGGCTGAAGCCATGCCTACCTTCAACAACGCCGCTGACACAACATCGCATTTTTTCTTTAACCACGTCATATCCTGCTTTGGAGTACCACTCTAACTAGTCTCTGATCATGAGAAACATTTCGAGAATGAGATTTTCATGGAACTCTCATCCCGGTTAGGCTTCTCCCACGAGTTTTCCTCACCATACTACCTTCAGTCCAATGGACAGGTAGAAGTAGTTAACAAGCTCTTAAAAACCATGTTGCAATGCATGGTTAACAAACATAAAACCAATTGGCATCATATGTTATTTTCCGCACTCTGGGTTTATTGCACAACAGTCAAAACTGCCACTGGTTTCACACCTTTTCATCTAGTCCATGGGGTTGAGGCCACTCTTCCCATCAAGTGTGAAATTCCCACCTTACACACCACTATTGAGCTATTACCCAACACTTCCCCAATAGAGAATCATTTGTTGATCTTAGAATCCCTGGATGAAGATCGTCGATCTTCATTACAGAACAATGAAGCAGCCAAAAAACGATCAAAGGCCACCTTTGATTGCCATGTCAACCTTCTTTCATTTAACGAAGGAGACCTCGTCCTCACTTACAATATCGCTCAAGATACCCTTGGCCATGGCAAATTCGAGTCCCTGTGGCATGGACTGTACATCATCCAACATTGCCTCACTAAAGGCACATACATCCTGGCCTCCCTCGAAGGCCATCCTTTCAAGGAACCCATCAATGGGTTGTACTTAAAGAAATTTTACGCCTGAGCATAGCTATACTACACTAGGCTTTTTCTTTTTTTGTACATATTTTGTAGAGTTTTTAGTTTTCTTTTATCCATACCTCCCGTCTAATCTATCACTCGTGTTATTGACAGATGCCACCTCGATCGGCCTACCACATCAGTTACGCCGACGGAGTTAGCCGTTGGACACAAAATCTTGCTTTGGTTGCTTGGGCCCTCTATTCGCCTTCACATGACCTGCTCCACACCAGCGTCATATGTTTAGGCTCAGCCACCAACAATCAAGAAGAGTACACCACCATCATTGGTCTCCTCGTTGAGGCCAATCATCGCCATATTCATCACCTTAGCGTCTTATTAGATTCCCAACTTGTCATCCTCCAGCTCAACAATGTATACCATGTCCGTGATCCTTCCCTCTTCCGCAAATACCAGCAGGTTAGATGTTTATCTCGACATTTTGATTCTATTTCATTTAAACATATCACAATACAATTCAATCAAATAGCAGATAACATGGCTAAAATTATACTAGATTGGCATATATCACATCAAGACATCTTCACATATACATAAACCATTAGAAGTATGTCATAGCATATAGACTAGACATCATCCACTACATCAAAAAAAATCATCAACAACAAACACATCACACATGTACACAGAGATCCAAAAATGTATATCCATATATATATATCGGTCCACATGTCATAAAGTGTTTACAAAAATAGTACATGCCGTCTAGTCATCGCAGCTCTGGCTACAACTTCTCTGTGGATCAAGGTCCGCGACTCTATCGGCAGCCCAATACACTACTCCAGGATCCCCTCATCCTAGATTTGCACCCATATCCTCTCAGGCACTCTCTGTAGAACCACCTCTAGTTGGTGGAGGAAATCATCAAACTCTCCCTCGGCCTCAGTCAGAGGAGCATGTGATGGACCTGACCCGGGGTCATCATAATGGCATCTCCAGGCCGCTCTATCATCATCACTGGGCCTCACCCCAACATCCTCTCAACATTGCCTCTCCCCTGCTCGCAACTCTTTTCGCGGTGGTCTCATAGGCCCCTAGCAGGCTGACACTCTGATCATCTCGACCTCTCATCCATGCGGTCCCACATCTACACAAACAAACACATGATAACATCAACATCCTTACAAATATCAACCATATGCTATACTATCTAAAAAATAATCAACAAAACCAGCAACCAAAACATCATACCTCGATGATCAAATACCTCTCCTAGGGGTAATATCATCTCAGGGTCATCACGAAAATCTATCCCACTGTATGGAAACTGAAATATGATATGTGGCATCTGACGCCACACCTGTGCAGCCTCAGTTGTGAAGGAGTGGCCACCCTCCCCAACCCCATGATGAACCAAAATCGTCGACCACCGTCACAGTCATAGCTCTCACACTCCCAGCGGATCTAACAAAACTCTTGGGCGCAACATTGACACCCTCTCTAGAAACCAAGCCACCAGGACAGATCCAAAAGAAAAATTCCCTGAGTCGACCGCTCGACACCTGGTGAGTTGTCCCACCATCTTGGAGTACAACATCAAGCCCCAAGCAAAATTCCATGGGATCAGCACCCCATCATCTACATCAAGACAATCCTCGAGCCATTTTTCATCCTTAGCCGCCGGGGAGCCATTTTTTTATACCCTGTTCAGGTACGCATGCTCATGTTCAAAATTATCAAATAAACGGTTATATGTTCGATTATCTTCCGATATTGTTCACGTTGGGTATTTGGGTGTCACATGTGCAAGTACTTGGTCATCACACACCAACGCGACCACTTAAGGTATATAATCGACACTGACATGTAATCATTCCCTCTGAATCTCAATTGCATCTCCAGTCACACCCTCTGAAATTTTCCTTTAGGGTCCCTAAATCCCGCTCTGCAGTAATGTCACCTCCACTGCATTTTGGGTACTGTCACCCAGTAGCACTCTCCCCCACATGAGTTGTCCCCTTCATAGCCCCCCTTGGCACTTTGACACTCATGTTTTTTTCGAACTTTAGGGATGGGAGTCCCTATAGTCTTACATCATGTCACGAATCAGCCACATACTCCTTCTCCTCATTTTGCTAGCCTACCCAATGGACTCCCAGGGCACTTCCTCACAGTTTTATTTTGACTGTGCTCCTGCAGCACCATTTACCATCCATTTCATCCGCCGCCGGTTTGCCCATCTTCAGATTTCCCTCCATACATTTCCCTACTATAGAAACCCGCCTATGGGGCCCCAACCCTCCACTTTTTTTTTAACCAACTTGCGCCATCCTCAGGCCAAGCCATCTTACATTAGGGCACCCATTTCTATATCTGCATTATTATGCCCACTATTTTTTTAATTCTTTTTGTAACTAAGCCGTTGTTTCTAGTATTTTACATAGCTTTTTGTCGTCACCTTTGGATACCTTATTAGAAAACGCAACCCATGTCGCCCTTGGTTGGGGCATTCCTTATCACCTACTCCTGTTGACATCATCCATAAAATCCGAGTATCCCACAGGCCACCTACCTCTGCTCTTTGAGTTTGTTCACTTTGTCCCGCCTCTGGCACAACTTATCCCACGTCTCATTGTCCCCCTGACACTCGACTTAGTTGAATGGTTGTGACCACTTATAATTTGCATATATCCCCAACCAAGGGTAGTCTTGAGTCTCCACGCATCTTGACTTCTTCCATGTACCTCCTTAGTTCCTGACCTCACCTAGTGGATTTCACGAAGCCCTTTGCTTCTTGGAGTCGCGTCTCCCTTTTTTTCGACATCAGCACAGTTTCCAGAAGGGAGACAGTATCTTGACTCTCATTAGCTTTACAATGAGGAGTCTTGGATGACACAGGGAGAACCGTCCTTTCTCTTTGTTGTCGTTGACCCCCATAACATTCGACTTCAACACTTTCTCATGTTACGGTGGGTTTTACTTTGTGACTATTATAGTTGTTTTTTATATTTGTCGAAAACCTCTGAACTTTGTTGGGCTATCAATGCCCACAGAATCCGTGATACTTATTACAGGTATCATTGGCTACTGTTCAGAGTATTGTTCCTCATAAGAATTTCCCTCTGCCTTTATCAAAACCGCCCCCGATGGCACTACAGTTGTCTACATCAACACATAGTTTCAGTTATTGTACAACACCATTTTTTGAGTTACATGACACGAGCATGGGGCATGCCCGCCTCGTTTGTACACAATTTATTTTCCACACCTTGCGAAAGGTTGGGTCCTACAGGTTCCCTTCTCCCTCCAATGGGTCACTCTTGATACTCTCACTATCGCTCTTTCTTACAATCGAACTCTCAATAGAAGAAAGATTGATAAATTTCGGCTATCCGTATGCTCCTAACCTCATCCATCAGGGGGCATATGTTATCACTGAAATTTTGTCCGCAAATGGTTACAGGAATCCAACATCTTCAAACAACTATTAGTACACCCATGGACCAAAATTACCAAAAACGCATTTCCAAAAGGTCCAAAACTATCCAACCAGTTATAAACTCAGGATGCGCTATGACTATATAGGGCGCGGGCGCACATGCGCCATCAAGAAACGCAGGAAAAGAGCACATGCACATGATGTGTGACTGTGGATGCTAAAATCCACGTACACCTGAGAACGACACATTTATAATGTTGGTCGGCCTCCCACCCACTTCTGGTTCAGCTTCCAAGTCGATTTGACATCCAAATCTCAGTTGGATCCGGCTGGGTGGCTGGTCAAAGACCTAAAGGTGCCCTAAACAACCCCTTTTCACACTAAAAGTTGGTTGCACAATACCTCAAAGTGGTGCTATAAAACAAGGCCATGGGTGCACTACATCTTCAAGGAATTCATTTGCAAGGTTATGCTACTACTATTCTCTTGGGGAAACCTCTTTTCTCATCAAGAACATACTAGCACCATTCGATTTGGGCAATCCACATCACCTTTTGAGTGGGTTAGCTTGGGATTCTTTCACCATTTCTTTCAAGTTTTCAAGTTGTAAGAAGAGCTCAATCTTGGGGGTCCAAGAGCTCTCCCTTGGAGGAAGAAGGGACCCAAAGTCCCCTTTCTCTTTGGTGTTTTCTTTTCACTAATACAATCATTTTTATTGGTGACATGAGTCTTGTTTGTTTCTTTTTCTTATGTTCTTATGCACAATAGTTTAATTGTTTTTTCCCTTCCTAGTTTAATTCTTAGCTTAGTCTTTTATGTTTATTCTTCTATTCCTTTCCTTTACTGCAGTCTTGCTTAGCTAACCCAACTAAGCTTGTAAGCACCTTTGTTTTGCTCATTTAGGTGACAAAAGAGGCACAACATAGGTTATTGACACTATTTTTTTCAGTGGATGCGGGTTTGACGATGTTTGCTAATCCGACTCACATAAGGATTAAAGGGGCTATGCACAAAAAACATATATTTGAGGGAGATGTGTGACAACGTCCTTGCCACAACCTACTAACACTCCCTCCATGACCTGAAACATAGGTTAATGATTACCTAGTTCGATAGGTCCAAGATATCGTGAGGGCAGACTAAGATAGTCGCTCATGAAGATTTCTAAGGGCTGCACAATAAGGATGAATATTTATTCCTTAGAATCCCTTAGTCTCTCACAAGGTCAACGGGATGGAGTGTTGACTCCAAGGATCGGAAAAACTTCCAAAATCAGTCAAAGGTGAGTGGCATCCTTGGAGCATGGAGGTGCGTCTTGAAGGGCACATCGTGTAATAAAATGTGAGTCAATGAATCTAGGTGGTCTAGAAAATAATGAAATGTTTAGACCCTGTTAGAATAAAATATTAATTAGTCAATAAATTATAAACTTAGAAATAACAAGAGTCTAATCCTAATTTTAAGACTAAGTCTAAGTTTAAATAAGGGACTAAATAAAAATATTAAATAAATTAAAAAGAATTGAGATGAAATCAAACTCTAGGAAAAAGAGGATTAAAAATTTAAAGGTTGGGTAAAATGCACATGTGCACATGAAATTAATAAAAATGATTTTAAAATAGAAAGAAATTAAAACATGAGAGAATAGGTGTAGACATAGAATGGTATCTTGAGTCAAGCTACCACTAATTCTAACTAAAAAAAGACTCTTAAACTAACTCAAACTAAGATCTAGTTAGGGGACACTCAATAAATGGGAATTTGGGGAAGTAAGAGACATCTAAGAGCAAAAATAGGAACACATTGGGGAACGTGAGGAAATTTGTCTAATTAAATAAAATAAAAAGAGGAATTGCATGTGCAACTTGGGGAGAGTGTGACAAGTGTGTGGGTGAATAATCAGGATTATATTAATTAAAACATTAATTATTTGTGCATAAGGACATGTGTCATTGATGATTTTTCTATAAAGGAAATGGAGAAGAGGGGAAAGAGATCTCATTTTTCTTAGTATTGTTATACTGCCAAAATTTTGTTTGACTGTGTTTTACTTGTGAGAGTTGAAATACCAAGCTTGTGGAAGGAGTGGAAGGTTTTCCTTGCGATACAAGTCTTGTGAGCTATTGATTTTCTAGTTTCTTGTGTGTGGCCCCTTTGTGGCTCGGAGGGTTAAGGGGGAAGAAGAGTACCCGTAACATTGGCTGGGACGTACCAGAGAAGTTCTTGTATTAACAGACGAAGATATAAGAATTATGCACAAGAAAGACAATGCAGATCAACTGCTACAAAGTCTTGGATTACGATATTTATATTGATTAAATATTGATAGAATTATCTTGTTAAATAAATATTGTTCCTATTATTTCAGAAATATTATGCTATTGGAGAGCTCGGGAGCTCGGGTCATTGTTGGTCGACTACCCTATGATGAAAATTATGTTCATTGTACATAATGTTAATGATTAGTATGTAATAAAAATTTTGAGAATTAGAATCTCTGATTTATGAAAAATGAAATTTACTGTCAAGAAGTTAGATTCTATTCGGAATTGGTCGAGAAGTATTGTACTATTAATGGATTATATTATGAGAGATTACTCCTGTGCTAGTGCTAGGGCGTATGTTTAAATTATTCTGATTCCTGAGTTAAATTTTATAAAGAAAAAAAAATTGTGAATAATTATCTGGTTTTATTGTAAGGGATCAGTTATGTATTGAAATCGAAATTAAATATATCCAGTAGGTTGCAACTCTTGTAAATATCTTTGTGAAAATAGTTAGTAAGAAATACGATCCGAGTATCAAGTAATATATGTGAACTTCTGAAATTTGAATACAATCCTAGATAAGTCTTGCATTTATGCCAACATTAATTCCTGATGAAAAGTATCTTAGATTTTACATACATAAGAACTGTTCAATTTCTTGATTTCGATAATATATTGTAATTTGTCCATTTGTTCCTGATAAGTCAAAGTACATATTTTTCTCCGTGTGAAAACTTTCTGTGTTCAACAGTGGAGGCTAATCTAATTAACGCAGATCGAACTCAGACTGATTGATTGCTTCAGGATATACAGACTGTTCGAGGTTTTACTTGTAAACCCAATCTGGATGTTATTCGCGTTCCTTCTATGGATATAGATTAGCCAGGATTCTACTCTACACAACTCACTTTTACTTCACGACCTTAACCAGATTGAAACTCCCTCATTTCATCGCATGACGAAGAACTTCTTCATGGTGACTTGTGTTTCCTCTGTTGTCTTGTTTAGTTACTGATCTTAATAAATGGAATACACCTTTATTCTTGTTTGGATTCCTACTTTTACATGGAATCTTCGGAAATCTTTAAGGAATAAACCTTCTAGTGGCCCTGTGGTATAAATAAAAATAATTTAAGCCTTCCTCGTTACTCGCTTCCAACTCTTGATTGTTTACTAGACATTCGAGCTTGTAGGTTGAGAAATACAAGTTCCGTGTCTTCAGTTTAAAAAAAAAAAACAACCCATGGATAAGAAAATGCCCTAAGTATAGTTCTCATCCCATTCATAAGCCAGATTTTGGTTTTTCTATCTGGTATGCTTCTACTTTTTCATCTTTTGATTTCTTGAAAATTTAATAAATTTTCAATCTAAGTTCTCACTTATGTTCTAGTGTACCGTAAGTTCTGTCTATACCGACATTGGATCTGGTGTAATTTCTCTTGGGTAACCTCATTACGGGAGTGGGAAGATACCTTAGCTCTTTAATCGACTAGTTAATGGCAGATTTACCAGAGGATTAATTTTCAACCGTGGAAAAATACCTTGTACAGATGCCTTTTCTTACGGAATGAATAACCAATGATGGGCGTGATCGATGCCCTTTTCTCCACTGATATCTGTTCATTATCAGCTTTTATCTTATCGTTGATTCCGACTTCTCACCATTACTCACTTGAGTTCCTTCTCTGGATCTTGTCGGTGTATTGAATTTTAGCTTAGCAATTGTCGATTTTTCTTAGAATCTTTCCAACTCACTCATGCTAATCGCATACTGTAACAACTCGTATCAATTTCTGTCAAGTTATAACTAAATGGCATAAATAATTCATTAAATCGTGCTCTCGAATATCTTCCTGGAAATTGATTTAACCCTGACATTTAGAAATTCGTAATATAAAATATATGCATATAAATAAGGTAATGCAAACAAATTTTATAACTTCTCTCTTTTGTTATTTTGGGCCTCTCGTTTAGCTACGTAATATGTGTAAAGAATGAACACTGTCGAATTATTGATGTAAACTTTTTTTTTAACTTAAATGATATATTAAATACTTATACTGAGTGCTCTGAAGGTATTATTTAAAAGTCTGTCATTCTTTTTATTATAATGAAAGGCTGATAATTAAATTATTGCTTCTCCAAACAGGTTAAACACATACCTGCTTGTAGATCTCCTATGATCCAAATCTCTTGCCCGGTCTGCATCCACAAAGCCATGTATATCGACCACTCTGTACAATCCTGGTCTTCCTTCGTAGCACAATCCATAGCTAGCAGTGCCACGCAAATACCTGAAAACCCTTTTTACTGTTGTCCAATGCTCCTTCCCTGATTTTGACATATACCTACTCAAAAATCCCACTGCATGTGCAATGTCCTATTTAGTACAGACCATTGCATACATCAAACTACCAACTACACTTGCATATGGAACATGAGACATGTCCTCCTCTTCTTCATGTGTCTTGGGACACTGATCCACAGATAACTTTACATCAACAGGAATAGGAACCTTGACTAGTTTACATTCCTACATATTAAACCTCTGCAATATTGTCTCGACATATTTTCTCTAATTTAACCAGAGTTTCCTCTTTTTTTTATCCCTTTTAATTTCCATGCCCAAAATGAAATTTGAAGCACCGAGATCCTTCATGTCGAATTTAGAGGACAACTGAGTTTTCACATCCTAGATAATCTCCTTGTTGTTTCTTATCAACAACATGTCATCCACATACAAGACAAAATAAATCAAACGATCACCAATTAATTTAGAATACACACAGTGATCCTCTTTACTTCTTGTGAAGCTAAGTCCCATCATATAAGTATTAAATTTTTGATACCACATCCTTGGTGATTGTTTTAAACCATACAGGGACTTTTTCAGCTTGCATACCAGCTCCTTCTTTCCTTTCACAGCATAACCTTCTGGTTGCTTCATAAAGATTTCTTCTTCCAGATCCCCATGCAGGAATGTTGTCTTTACATCCATCTATTATACTTCAAAATCAAATGCAGCAACAACAGATAACAGAAATCTTATAGAGGTTAACTTGGCAATAGGAGAAAAAATCTCACCAAAATCAATTCCCTCAACCTGGGAATAACCCTTTGCTACTAATCGAGCTTTGTATTTCTCCACTTTTCCTTCTGCATTCAGATTCTTTTTAAATACCCTTTTTCTGCCAATTGGATTTCTTCCAGTTGGCAACTCCACTAGATCCCAAGCCTCATTCTTATTCAAAGATGCCATTTCTTCTTCCATGGCCCTTTTCCAGAGATTTCCATCCTCTGAATCCACTGCCTCCCTGATAGTTCTACGATCATCATCAATGATAGACAAAGAAAAATTTGAATGAAAATCATATGGACTATACCTTTCCAGTAGCCTTCTTTCTTGATCCAATATCCTCAATACTAGAGTATGAGGATCTTCTTCTTTTGATTCATGTTCTTTTGTAGAGTCTGTTTCATCATCCTTTAAATCAAACTCTATCTTCTCTGGTTCTTCCTTACTTGGTAGGACTTCCTGTTTAACAACATCCTTCATTTCTCTAAATACCACATCTCAGCTATACACTACCTTCTTAGTTTCTGGGTTCCAAATCTTATAACCTTTGAGACCATCTTTATATCCAATAAAGATACATTTTTCAGCCTTCTTATCCAGCTTACTCTTGTTTTCCTTTGGAACATGAACATATGCATCACAACCAATTACCTTAAGATGTGTGAGAGAAGGTTCCTTACCAGTCCATACCTCTTGTGGAGTATTGTCACCCAACGTTGATGAGGGTGATCTGTTGACCAGATAACATGCAGTACCCACTGCCTCTGCCCAAAATTCTTACCCTAACATGACACCACTGAGCATGCACCTTGCTTTTTCCATCAGTGTCTTGTTCATCCTTTCTACAACTCCATTCTACTGAGGTGTATATGGAGTAGTATTCTACCTTGCTATACTGCACTTCTTACAAAATTCTTCAAATTCATTCCCACAGAACTCTCTGCCATTATGTGTTCTCAACACCTTAATTCTTTTCTCTGTTTGATTCTCAACAAGAGCCTTAAACTCTTTAAACCTGTCAAAGACTTCAGATTTCTTCTTGAGGAAATATATCCAAGTTTTCCTCGAGAAGTCATCTATAAATGAGACATAGGACATAGATTTTCCCAATGATGGGACCGACACAGGTCCAGAAACATCACTGTGAACAAGTTGTAAAATTCCTTTTGCCCTCGTTGCACCAGAGGGGAATCTTACCCGATTCTTATTCCCATATAGACAATGTTCATAGAAATCAAAATACAGAGAGCAGTTAGACATACCTTCAACCATACCTTTACTGTGTAGTAGTCAAAGACCCTTTTCTCTGATATGCCTCAGTCTTTGATGCCACAACATAACCTTTTCTCTAGAGACTGTAGGAGTTATTTCTTCTTCAACTCCAATATCAAGAACAATGGAGCTATTACACCCATCACTAATAGTGCTTCCTAGCAGCTTATATAGAGTTCCAAACCGAACTCCCTTCATCAACACCATTGCTCCTCGAACCATCCTACAAGTTCCCTTTTCAAAAATTGTTTTTACCCCCACATCTTCCATTTTGCTTACAGAAATCAAATTTTTGGCCATACCTAGGATGTGTAGAACACCAGGCAGTGTTCTAATCCTTCCATCTATGAGTCTCAACTTGACCCTTCCTCTTCCTATGATTCTGGTTTTCGAATCATTATCTAAGAAAAAATTACCTCCATCATACTTTTCATATTCGCAGAACCACTCCCTGTGGGGAGTCATATGAAAGGATACACCAGAGTCAATCAACCATGCCTCATGATCTTCATGTGTGCTTGAAGAGACCAAGTACACATCCCCTCCTTCTTCCTTGGAGGTCTTTTCTTCTGTAGAATAAGATTCTTCGGATACCTTCTTTTTCTCAACATTGGATCTACACTGCTTCTTGTAGTGCCCTTCTTTTCCACACCTCCAACATACCCTTTCAAACTTTTTAGGAGATTTATATCTACCCTTAGACTTAGATCTCCCACTTGAGAAATTATATCTATTTCTTTCCTGGGAACGTCCTCTTGCAAATAATGCGTCTGTGCTATGTCCTTCCATATTCTTTCGTCTCATCTCCTCCGACAACAAGGATGAGACCACTTCTTCAAAGTTCAAAGAAGTTGTATTA
This sequence comes from Picea engelmannii, assembly GCA_009831015.1. Lineage (NCBI taxonomy): Eukaryota > Viridiplantae > Streptophyta > Pinopsida > Pinales > Pinaceae > Picea > Picea engelmannii. The sequence goes on from ML779790.1 coordinate 754,341, forward strand.
CTACCTATGGCCACAACCAAAATATCCCACGAGTCTAGTAAAGAACACAACAAACTGATACATTTATCTTCATCTAAAATTTTAATCTCAATAGATACTAACTAACTTACCATAGTATTGAAGGCATTCAAATGCTCTTCCACCAAGTCACCATCTCTCATCGTCATGTTATATAGCTTCTTTCTCAGGAATAGTTTATTTACCAGGGACTTAGACTGATACAACTTCCCCAACTTTTCCCATAAATCCTTGGTTGTAGCTTCCTCTGACACATTCAGTAATACTGAATCAGAGAGACACAGTTGGATTGTGCTCTTTGCCTTTCGATCCATCTTTTTCCAGTCATCTGCAGAAGTTCCTATAGGTGCAGTACCTGGATATACTGTGATCCACTGATCTTTGTCCACCAAAAGATCTGCCATATTGACCTTCCACAGCTCAAATATTTTCCCATTAAACTTCTTGATCTCCATCTTCGAATTGCTTGCCATTTATTTTCACCTAAAAAACAATACCATAGATCTCCCACTCTAACAAGGCTTATCACAGTCCCGAGCCAAACCTTTGACCATCAAGGCATCCCCCTGAAGCCAATAAAGATTTGATACCAAATGTAAATTCTAACCTTGTACAATGTCTACTATAAATAGATATTCAGAAAAGAACAGAAAAGATACAATGGAAAATACAAACATTACACAGAGATTTTTCCCCTGGAAACCCAAACCGGGAAAACCAGCATATATTATATTCATTCATTGTGTTACATTGTTTACAATACAATATACATATAGGATCCAGCAGCATCCAAAACCCTAACCCAATGACCTGGATTAGTCCAAAACCCTAATTCCTTAACCGGAAATAGAAAACCATTGGCAAAAAACCATGTGCCAAAAAAACACCTAAATACATGACACTACTACTCGTGCAAAGAATATAACACATACCCAACACATATATGGAAGTGTGCATATATAGAAGGAGGTCACTTCCATATATTTACATTTACAAAAGGTGGCTTCTGTAAATGTGCATATAAGGAATTCTTCTTCCATATATGTGTGTTTCCATATACGCACATTTACAAAAGTGATTTTGTATATGTGCTTCTATGGAAGGTGGCCACTTTCGTATATGTGCATTGATGGAAGGCGACCACTTCTGTAAATGTGCATTTACAGAAGGCAGCTTCCATAAATGTGTATATATAGAAGCTTCCTTCTGTATATGCACATTACAGAAGTGTTTATATATATGTGCATATACGGAAGGTAGGAACTTATAGAAGTGGTCATATTCCATAAATGCACATATGTGTGATAATGTATACAGTCATTTACGAAAGTTGGCTTCCATATATGTCTTCTTTTGTACTTGTGCATTTATGGAAGGCGGCTTCCAGAAATGCACATATATAGAAGCTTCATCTTGTATATGCATATTTACGGAAGTGTTTTTGTATATGCACATATAAGGAAGGTGGCCACTTCCATATATGACCATTTATGGAAGTCTACTTTCGTATATGCGCATATATGGAAGCATGCATATACGAAATCTAGCTTCCATATATGCACATTTACAGAAGTTGGCTTCCATATATGTGCATTTACGAAAGTTGGATTTCGTATATGTCTGTTTATGTATATTTACAAAATTTGGATCTCATATATGCACGCTTATGTATATGTGCATTTACGGAAGGTGGCTTCCATAAATGCGCACTTCCATATATGCGCATATACAAAAGGAATATTTCATATATGCACTCTTACATATACGCACATTTATGGAAGGCGACCACTTCCATAAATGTGCATATATGGAAGTCACCTTTTGTAAATGCATATATATGTAAGTTACTGCTTTCTGTAAATGTGCATATATGGAAGATAACATTGATATATCTATGCTTTCTTATAAGTGTGCATTTATGAAATGCATCCACTTCTATATATGTGTATTTCGGGAAGGTGACTTCCATAAATGTGCATATATGAAAGTCAGCTTCCATAAATGTGCATTTATGGAAGTTGGATTCCATATATGTGCATTTATGGAAGGAGGATTATATAAATGCACACTTTAGTATATGCACATACACGGAAGATGAATTTTGTATATGCGTGCTTATGAAATACACCATTCCATATATGCACATTTATGAATGTTGTCTTGTGTATATGCATGCTTCCATATATGTGCATTTACGGAAGTGATTCTGTATATGTGCATTTGCGGAAGGCAGACACTTTTGTATATGCATAATTAGGGAAGGCAACCACTTTTTTATATGTGCAATTATGGAAGACGACTTCAATAAATGCACAATTATGGAAGGTGGCTTCCATAAATGTGCATATACGGAAGTTTCCTTCCATAAATGCGCATAGACGGATGCTAGCTTCCGTAGATGTGCAAATATGGAAGACGACGTCTGTATATGCATTCTTTTGTAAATGCACATTTAAAGAATTTTCCTTCCATATATGCGCACTTATGTAAATGTCCATATATGGAAGCACGCTTCTGTATATGCGCATATACAAAAATTTACTTCCGTTTATGCAAATTTATGGAAGTTGGCTTCTGTATATGCGTGCTTCCATATATGCCTATATGCGTAAGTTGGCTTTCATTTATGTGCATTTATGGAAGGTAACTTTCATAAATGTGCACTTTTGTAAATGCCCGTATACAGAAGTGGTTGCCTTCTATAAGCACGCATATATGGAAGTTGGCTTCAGTATATGCTTACTTCTATATATGCACATTTAGATAAGTTGGCTTTCATATATGTGCATTTATGGAAGGCAGCTTCTATAAATGCACATTTACAGAAGGAGGCTTTAGTACATGTGCGTATACAGAAGGTGATCACTTCCACATATGCACATTTACAAAATATTTCTTCCTTGTATGTGCATATATGGAAGTGCACATATATGAAAGTCAAATTTTGTATATGTGCATATACAGAAGTCAACTTTCATATATATCAGCTTCTATATATGTGTTCTTTCATATATGCGAATTTAGAAAATTTGGCTTCCATATATGCATATTTACAAAAGACGCATATCCAAAATTTCATGAGGTCATAGTTCCTCAAGTCATAGTTCCTGAGGTCAAAGTTCCTTGGGTCAAAGTTCCTTGGGTCAAATTTCTTCAAGTCATAGTTCCTCAACTCATAGTTCTTGAGGTCAAATTTCTTGATGTCAAATATGACCTACGAAACTTTTACCTTAGGAAATTTGACCTCAAGAACTATTACCTTAGGGAATTTTACCTCAAGACTTATGACCTCATGAACTTTGACCTTAGAAACTATGACCTAAGGAAATTTAACTTGAGGAACTATGACCTCAGGAACTTTGACCTTAAGAAATTTTTCCTCAGGAACTATGGCATCAGTAACTTTGACCTCAAGAAATTTGACCTTAGGAACTTTAATTTCAATAAATTTTACTTCAGGAACTATGACCTCAGGAAATATGACTTAAGGAACTTTGACTTTAGGAAATTTGACCTTAGGAACTTTAACCTAAAGAACTTTGACCTAAGGAAAGTTCATTTTCTTGCTAAAGGCACTTGTGTCTTTGGCTTGTTTGATAAAAAAAGTACAACAACTCTTACTGCTATGGAAGTTTATGTTCATTATTGCATCCTACCCAAGGACCTATTGCAACTCTTACATGTTCCCTTGTTCCTACTTACCACATCAAATGGTTTCTTTTTATTGGAAAGGCTTGTACTAATTCCTTTCAGTGTGTAGATATGTTATTAATTTCTTTCCTTTGTCTCCTTATGTAGTGAATTAGAGAATCATTTTTTATATGATTTTATACAAAAAAAATTCCATGGGATATTATGAGGAATCACCCTCTACAAAATTTTGTCTACTAAAGATTTACTAAAGAAATATATATTCTTAAGAGCCCATCCTCTCCTCCTTATGTTTATCTATTTGTTTCCACTTCATCAAAGGGATCCAATATGTCTCATTCCTCTCTATCGGTAAAAATCTAAACATGTTCTTTTTTTTCTAAGACCCCCTTAGGAATATATGCCAAAGCATGCCAAAAAATTGGGATAGTATTCAACAATTATTTTACCAATGTCAATCTTCCTTCCACGGATAACCATCTATTACACCAATGATTAATCATAACTTCTATCTTCCCTAAAACAAATTCTCAACATTTCCTACCATAACCATTTGGTTTTAGTGGAAATCCCAAATAATTGAACTTTGTGTGGAAATCAAATTGATTGAAAGGAAAGATTTGCATCATATGCCTTCCTGTCTTTCCTTTAGACCACTAACGTCTATTGAACATTTCTTGATATTAAACTTCATACATGTTTCTTAGCAATAGATATCCATAATCCCATTTAGTTTTTTTAGCTTCCCTCATAGTTCCATAAAAACAAATAATACAACATCAACAAACAAAACGTGAGTTAAAATCATATCTCTTCCCATTTACACTCCAATTACTTCCCCTACTCTTCTTTCTTTCAATATTTCCCTGCTCAATCCTTCTGCTATTATGAGGAACATCAAAGGAGAGAGGGGGAAACCTGGTCTCGAAACCCTTGTAGGGATAAAGAACTTGGAGGTTGACCCATTAATAAAAATCACAAAGGTCATTGAATTTAGACATCCCATTACCCACTTTGCAACAGGAACACTAAAACAACATGTAAAGGCAACAATTTAATGTACAACCAACTTGATCTATTATGTAAGACCCTTGTTTTCCCCATCATGTAATTAATCATGTTTAATGACTGCCATGAAATGAAATGCAAATATTGTAACTACATTATTGTTTAATTGTAACTGCCAGCAACTGCATGTGGGGGTGAATCCTTGAGTATTGGCCATGACACCACTAGAGGAAAGAGTGAGGGAACTGGAACATACCGCTCTACTGAGCACACTTTTATCAACTTGTTCTTCGAGGACACTTGTGTGCAAGTGATCCAGTTACGGTTCATGGTGATTTTGTTTTGATTATGGATTGTACATGATGATGATGATAATGTGTTGTGACTCACTTGATATGTATCTATTGATAGATGCTATTGACGAGTTTACCTGAGTGTGCAGGACACTTGACAAATTATGGATGTTGATGGCATCAATGGACCTCCTCGGACTTCGGGTTGAGTCATGGAGTGGATTATATTTTTGTTTTAGTATTTCATTTTATGCATATATGACATGTGATATATTATAGTATGATTATGTATATTGATCATTGACAGTGTTTTTTCAATGGATCCAGGCTAACGATGCTTGCTAATCTGAATCAAATAAGGAGTAAAGGGGCCATGCATAGAAAACTAGACATTGAGGGAGAGGTGTGACAGAGTCCCTATCACAGCCTACTAGCACTCCCTCCATGGATCGAATTGTAGGTTAATGATTACCTAGTTCGATAGGTCCACAATGTTGTGAGGGAAAACCGAGACAATCCCTCACGAAGATTTCTAAGGTGTGTGCAATAAGGCAGATTTTTTATTCCTTAGAAGCCCTTAGTCTCTCACAAGGTCAATTGAGTGGAGTGTTGAATCCAAGGTTTGGACAAAATACCAAAACCAGTCAAAGGTGAGTGGCACCCTTGGAGCACAGAAGTACGTCTTGAAGGGCACGTCGCATAATTAAAAAAACAAACTTGAGTCAATTAATATAGGTGGCCTAGAAAAATTTGAGTTGATTTGACATTGTTGGATTTAAAATAATTAATTAAAGAGTGATTTTATTAATTATAAATCCCAATAAAATACTAAGATTAAGTCTAAGTTTAGTTAGGGGACTAAAATAAAAATTTAAATAAAATAAAAGTTTGGAGATAAATCAATCTAAAGAAAAAGTGAGATAAATCTAAAAGATTTGATATAATGCACATGTGTGCAAGAAAATATTAAAAGGGAATTTTAAAATAAGAAATAAATAAAGTAGAAGAGAATAGGTGTACACGTAGGATGGTATCTAGAGTCTATCCACCAATAGGCTAGCTAGAAGAAGACTCTTATTCAAACTCTAACTAAGATCTAGTTAGGAGACACTCATTAATTAAGAATCTGGGGAATAAAGAGACAACTAAGAACAATTTTAGGAACACATTGGGGAATGTGAGGGAAATTGACTTTTAATTAAAATAAAATATGTAATTACTTGTGCAACTTGGGGAGAGAGTGACAAGTGTGAGGGTGAATAATCCTAAGTTATTTAATTAAAAAGTTAATTAATTGTGCATGTGGACATGTGTCAGTGAGGAAATTCCTATAAAACAAATGGTCTATATGGGAAATGGATAACACTTGTTTTTTTATTGTAAATAAAAGTGGATCCTTATATTAATACCAACTGAAAGATTACAAAACCTGTTGCCTACCATCATTCACAAAAATGCTAGCAGCAGAAGGTGGAACTGCCGGTGACATTTTTACATTGCTTTTCATGGTTTTCCCCAAAATACATTGCGTGACCAAGCATTCAGTGCTAACCACACCCTCACGTGACCTCGGTCTATGACCGCACTTCTAAGCCAATGGCGCATCGCGATTTCGCGAGTCAGGACTTTGTGCACCCGACTCTCCTCCCTTCAAATTTCCGAGTTCCGAAACTCCGAAAGGGGTCTAGTGCATGTTGGCCCCTCCCTCATCCTCCATCCATATGACCCTTCACAATGACTCGGGGCCAACTCTTCCAAGTGTGTCGGGATTTTGCAAATCGGGAATTCCCAATGCGAGTCACCACTACCTTCACAACCCCCGAAATGTCGATGCTTCATATCTGACGGCTCAGATCCTTCCTCAATCAATAGTCTTGACTAAGTCAGGGTTTCACGTATCGCGACTTCTGGGTAGTTGGTTCCTCCACACTTTTGATTCCCGAAATGCCGAAATCTCCTTGACACTCAATGGTCTAGATCACTTCCTGATCCACGACTGTGATCTTTTCATGATATTGCATATCGCGAGTTCTTTCAAGTCTGTCCTTTGACTACTTCAAGTAACGAGTCAGTGAAATATTGATCGACTTCCATGCGTCCTGCTCCGATGGATGGTCCTGATGATGTCGGGACTTCGCATATCAAGGATTTGGAATGCAGTCTCCTCTGCTTGTCCAAACCTCCAACTCCCGACGTGATCTCTGCTAGGTGTTCTCTAATGATGTATGGACCCGATGATGTCGTGACTTTGGAGAATAGTTTCCTCCATGCTCAGGACTCCCAAAAGCCAATGTCCTGAAATGTTTCTCTCATCAGAGTAGTGGGCCTAGATCGACGATTCTAATCACCTATATGATCAACGATCCATATTCTCCTACACTTTTCACGACTTCGCATATCACGAATTTACAACATTGGGAAACGACTGCCACCATGCTATGGACTCTCAAAATCCGTTTTCCAAAAGTTCGCTATCAATTGTTTATCATATGTTTTGTCACTTACGGTTGCTCTCTCTCCTGAGATTATAATCATTTCTAACTTATAATAATTTCTAAGTGATCAAGGATGATGCCTCATTCGGGTTGGATCCATCGAGCTGGGAAAGCTCCTCACATTGGATCCAAAGGGGCGAGCTTTCGGACGGCCTGGAATCATGGAGAATAATCTGCTGCATAGAGTCAACCCCGAAATTGGCTAGTCTGTCCACAACTTTGTTAGAACTCCAACGAATGTGTGAAGGGGTTAGAGTTAGAGAGGGTCTGAGAAGATTCTAGAAGCTATAGATAGGGCCAAGGAGGCACCAGCTGGGTGTGATTTTCCCTGGATCTCGGCCATTCAGAATTTTTGTTTCCAAGTCTATTATGATTTTGGAAACTCCTTCAATGATCAGACAAGTGATGTTTTGATCTAGTGCCATTTGCACTCCTTTTATGAGACCCCAAATTTATGTTGAATTGTTGGTGTCACATCCGAGATTTTCTGCAATGAGGCTATGAATTTGACCCAAGCTTCTTCTTATGACTGCTCCATAACCTGAGTGGCTTGGATTGCCTTTTGATGCACCATCAAAGTTGACTTTATGGAATCCTAGTGGGGGCAGAGCCACTTGGAGGGACTGAGGGCTTTCGAAGATAAGGGGGGTTGTTGAGGAGGGGTGGATTGTGAAAATGAGAAGCCCAAAGAGTTAAGGAGAAGGATCTCACTTGGATCAGTCGGGAAGTATTCTTGAGTCCATAAATGAAGCTGAAGAGTTTCCTAGAGATGTGAGAGGATTGAGTTCCAGAGGAGGGAGGGAGGAGAGGGCTGGGAGTGAAAGATTCTTTTGTTCCTCTCTTTCCATAGTTGCCAAACTATGAAGCCTGGTAAGAGTTTCCATGTTCTATTCAGGATAGGAATTTTAAAGGAGCCGAAGCCCCACTCCATGATTGTGCTTGAGATGCTATTTTTAACTCTTTTGGTTCTTCTCATGAGTTGAGTGGCTTAGTTCCATGTGTCCTCACTAAATGGGAAGTTGTTTAGGAGGTGCTCCATGGTTTCTTCTAGAGTTAGCAGAGATGGAAAATTGAGGGGCCAATGAAACCTCGATTTTGGAGATTGTCCCAGGTTAAGATCTTTTTCTGTAGGAGAAGCCAGAGGAATGTAGATATTTTGGGCCATAGTTTTGATTTCCATATTGTTTTCCAGATTCTATCTTTTTGAAGATTTTGGAATTTCTCTTGTAGAGAATACCCCTCTTTGAGAGTGAAGCTACTGTGAGGTGTGTATCCCCATCTCATAATGTTTGGGTCTGTTCTTTTCCAGATTCACCTTTGGGATGTTGCCTGATTCCAGTGTTGCAGATCACATTCAAATGCAAATTGGAGATCCTGATGTGTTGACTTCCAACTTCGCCAAGGAGAGTTACTAAGAGTATCAGTCCACACATATGCTACTTTGAGAGTGGTGAGATCTTGTATGTGATTATCATAGGATTGTAGAGTTTCTTCCGATTGAAGGGGTGGCAATTACTTCTAGGAATCTTTCCAGAATAGGGCATTCTGGCCATTGCGAATTTTCTAGAAAGCATGTTCTTGAATGAGTGGCTTGTTTTTCCAAGATGCATTCCAGATGTTGGAGACTTGAATTTTCTTTCTCATTCTTATAAGATGGCCTTGACACATATTTGGGGCATATTTTCATTTCCATAGTTTGGCCCAGATCTCCACTGGAGTTTTGAGCCATCTCCACCAAATTCTTTTTCCTATGGTGTTGTTTAATTTTCTAGGGTCCTGGAGACCCAAACCACCTGAAGATTTAGGATGTCATACCCTGTACCAACTGATGAGGGCCCATTTTTTGTCTGGATTGTGTCCATGCCAAAGAAATTTTCTTTGCAGATTTATTATTTTCTTTATGACCAAAAGGGGGATAGTCAACGCTGAGAAGAGGTAAGTAGGGATGGCTTGAAGGACTGAATTTAAGAGAATGATTTTGGATGTAAGGTTGAGGGATAGAAAGGTCCAAGTGTTGAGCTGATTGGAAATGGAGAGTAGGAGAGAGTCCCAAGAGATGTTTCTGGCTACTGAATTAGAAAGAGGGAGTCCCAGATAACATGAGGGCAGAGTGCAGACATGGGTATTCAGAAGTTGAGAAAGGTGTTGTTAGATTGCTATAAGAGTGTTAAAGAAGAAGAGTTGTGATTTGGCAAGATTGAAGGTGGTGCCAGAGGCTTCAATGAATCAATGAGGATGGAACTTAGTTTATTTGATTCTTGGACAATGGGTCGGGTGTTCATTAGCAGTGTGTCATCAAAAAATTGGATATGGGAGGCTACTGGTTGTAACCCATGAAGAGAGAGGCCTTGGAGGGAGCCATTTTCAATTGAGGCCTTGATATAACGTCATAGGCCCTCAACCATAATGACAAATAGGAAAGGGGAAAGAGGGTTGCCTTGTCATATTCCTCTTATGGGCAGAAGAGTTGAGAAGGGACTCCATTGACGATGATTGAGAAAAAGGTTGAGGAAATGAGGTTCATTATCCAAGAGATCCAATCCTTGTTGAAACCAAAATCCGAAAGAAGATATTTCATGTACTTCCATCTTAATTTGTCAAAATATTTTGAGAGGTCAAGTTTTAGAAGCATACCTGGAGTGCGGGTGCTTTTGAGCAAGTGAATGATCTCATGGAAAAGAATGGCGTTGTCCATGATTTTCCTTCCCTCAACATAACCTGATTGATCCTTGGATATGATGAAGGGGAGTATGGGCTTGAGTCTTAGAGATATGACCTTGCAGATGATTTTATAGATCACATTGCAGAGTGCTATGGGTATGAAATTCTCCAGGTTTGTTACTCTTTCTTCTTTGGGAATTAGGGTGAGGAAAGTGGCATTAAGTGATGGAAGAACTTTGCATGAACTGTGTGATTCCTCCACTAGCTACCACACTTCTTCCCTTAACATTGGGCAACAGGAGTGGAAGAAGTCTGTGGTGAATCCATCCGGTCCTAGAGCCTTGCATGTGGGTAGATCCTGAATATCCTGATCCACTTCTGTCGGTGTTATTGGGGTCATGAGAGCCTCATTCTACTCCTGGGTGATAATAGTTGGGATGTTTTGGGTCACCCGCTCAATTACTGAGGAGCGGTCCACCATTGGTTCTGAGAGGAGATCCTTGTAGAAATCTGACAACTCATGCGACATTTCCTGGTGATTTAACATGGTGTTTCCTTGAGGATCCTCTAGATTCGTAATGCAGTTGATTAGGCGTCTGTGGATCATGGTCCGGTGGAAAAATTTTGTGTTTTTCTCTCCCTCATTGAGCCATTGGACCTGAGATTCTGTCTCCACAAGATTTCTAACTGCTTGTGTCTTTCTTCCAGTTCCATTTTGATTTCATTCTCCTCCTGCTGCTGAGTGATGGTGTGTCCTAAGAGAATGAATTGCCTCTGAAGATCCTCTAGTTTTTGTTCTATCAGTTTCCTTTCCCGGAAGATGTTCCCAAAGACTTCTTTGTTCCATTTGTGCACCTGTTGTTTAAATTATTTGAGCTTTTGCTGAAAGAAATAAATTTTTGTACCCCCCTAGATTTTCATTATGCTCCACGAGTGATGGGATAGCTCCTGGAATTCTGTATGGGCAAGCCAAAAAATTTCAAATCTAAAGGGTTTTAACTTGGGGGTGGAAATAGTGTGTACCCATAGCTGAACTGGCCAGTGACCCGAGCCTGATTTCGGGAGGATGTTGGAATATATTAGGGGGCCTTCCAAAAGGAGAGTTTATGAAATGAGAAAGTGATCTAGCCTAAATGTTATTTGTTGGTGACCTGATCTTTTGTTGGTCCAGGTATAGGTACCATTGTTGTTCTCTATGTCTACAAGTCTGAGGTTCTCTATGCGTTCCTAGAATTTTGTGTTGTCCTGCTCTAGGCATTTTCCCCCCTTCTTTTATCCTCCAGCCTGAGAATAATATTGAAGTAACCCCCTATAATCCATCATTTTCCCTCGGCTAGAGAGCCTAAGTATGCCAAGATTTGAAGAAAAATGTCTTTGTCCTGGCTATTTTGCGGTCCATAAGCATTTGTTATCATTCCCTCCTTATCCAAGCCCATGGCTATGTAGTGTGTTGTGATGGTATTTGGACTGGAGAAGCCTTGATCTAGGATGACTGTGGCAGGATTCCATAGGATGGTCAGGTTTCCTGAATCTCCCTTTGAGTCTGTTTGATAGAAGCTACAGTTTCACCAACATCTTTGGAGGATGTCTTTTGCAATTTTCCCTACACATTTTGTCTCTTGTATCAGGAGTATATCATGGTCTTCCTTTTTTATGCAATTTTGGAGAATCCTTTGCTTGGATCTTCCATTTAGACCTCTGATATTCCATGTGAGGATCTTCATAGTTAACAATTTGGTGGGTGAGAGAAGGAGCTCTCAGAGAGCCTTTGAATCTGTCCCGAGTTGATCATATAGTTTCCCTCCTCCTTTATTAACTATTGAGCCAATTTTTTGCCTCGTTGCTTGTTTTCTTTTGGGTGTTTTCTTGGATCTTGGTTTGGGCCTGTGAAGATCCTCAGCATGGATGTATCTCCTACTGATGAATCCATAAATACCTTGTGAACTTTCCTGAGTTGGTCCTCTGGTAAGGTTTGGATATCCTTCTAGTTGAGTGCCTCTTCTAGCCTGTCTAGCTCTATTTCATCTAGGTACTGCTCATCCATTTCCATGACTGTATCTTATTCTCTTACTGGTTCTTTTCCTGAGGCTGGGTGAGTCTGTGGGTTTGCTTGGGTTGTTTGGGCTTGATGCCTTTGTGTCGACTTATATTCCTTGTGCTTGTTGAGATCTTCCCTCGCAATCTTGTGGGGGTTTTCCACCTCTTTTTTCTCTAGAAGGCGGTTAAGGGCCTCAAATGAGTTGTTTTTCTAGTTCTTTTTTCCGTTGACTATTGTGGATTTCTTCTAAGCTTGTCTTATTCGATTGTGAACCTAGGTGAAAACTTCTGGGGGGGGGGGGATTTGAAGGGAAATCTCTAAAGAGATGCCCATGTTCATTGCATTTTCGACATCTGAAAGGGATGTGTTCATAGTCCAAGGTTTGGGCCCATTCCTCACCTTGGTATTCTAAGGTGACTGTCCCTAGCAGAGCTTTGGAAATGTTCATATAGACACATATCCTTGCATAAGAGGTGTATTTTCTCTGTTTGGTATCTTCAGAGGATTTGACATATTTACCAACCCAGGGTGTTTCCTATGCCCGTTAAAATTTCCTCTAACAAGAACTCTTGAGGGAGGGAGTAGAGGTGAATCCATACCAATGCATATGCGAAGTTTTCCTTTTCTAGGCTGAAACAGTCTCTCCAAAAATGGAGGTAAAGGCCAACTGAGTTGTAGAAATATGGTCCCCCTTAAAAGATCATATCCTTGTCCTCCAGGTTGTAGAATATTACTGTAAAGAATCCTTTGGATCTTAGCTGGAGCTCATAGTCTCCCTTGGGGTTCCACCACATCTTGATTCAGTGAGCTAGGTACTTTTCTAAGGGCCAGAGACCTAGGAAATTTCCTATGAGGGCATGGTCTCTCATGAACTGTGTATGATCTCCTATCCTGGTGGTTTTGATAGCATATCTGGGAGAAACCGGGGCTTGGGGGATGCATTTTCCAGGAATCCAGGCCCGGGCTGCTTTTGGATGTGAGGACTCAACATCCATGTTCGGTTATATGATAACATCCATTTCTTCTTGCAGATATTGGTCTTGTAGGTGCAGAGGTGGATCAAAGGATGACCATTGTGCTCGGGAGTTCCCCAGATCATTTGTTGTGGTGTTACGATAAGAGGGGCATTTCACCCCTCCTTCTGTTCCCATTCTTCTGAAGCAGTCAGGGCCATAGAATTGAGGTGGTCAGCGCAAGTAGAGGGAGTCAAAGGTGGTTCAGGTAGGCGGGAGGTGAAATCATGTAGAAAACCCTAAAAGTTGTAGAGCGATCTCTCAACAGCATAATAAAATGGATCACACTTGTTATTGGTAAAGTTATGCTACCAAAACCATTTTTGAGCTATGTTTTACTTGTAAGAGTTGGGAAACCAAGTTTGAGGATAGAGTGGTAGCTCTCCCTTGCGAGGAAAAATTGGAGCTATAGTATTTCTGGTTTTTGTGCTTGGCCTCTTTGTGGCTCAGGGGACTAAGGGGGAAGAAGAGTACCCCTAGTGTTGGTTGGGAGGTACCGGTGAATTCTCTACGATTAGAAAGAGGGAGATTAGAAGGAAAACCAATTGATGTAGAACATATTCAAGGACCATCTTCATCAGTTACGATATTCTTATTTAAGATTTGAATTTGTAATAAGATTAAATTGCTTATATAGTTTTCAGAAATTGCTGAAAATTGTATTGCATTTCTGATATTGTATTAGCAAGTTACCTTCATGGTTTTGTGTAATAAAGAAAGAGAAATTCTAGAATGGTTTCATTTTCAATTTTCAAACTAAATATATTGGAATTCTTTATTTGCTGCTTGAGTTGCATATCAAAAATTTAATTTATATTTTTTAATAAATCAAAAATCCCAAAACGAAATCGTAGTTCATATATTCATTTTGTAAATTGGTTGATGGATGTCTTGGATACTCCTTGCATATGTTATAGGATCATGGAGTGAATTGATTTCTTTATGTATTTCATTTCTTGTTGAGTTAATTTCGATTTATCATAATTTAGTGTTGGATCAGGTGTCGGATAAATTTTTGGATCAGGTGTCGAATCAGGTTGTGCACCGTTTCAAGGATTGGATTGGGTGCGCACAACTTTTGTTTTGTTTCTTTGTTCCTTCACACCTTTTTTTGAGTTGGGAGAAGTTGGGTTGGGAAAATTTCTGATGAATTGATTTAAACTTGCAAACCCTTATTCGAATTCTAAATTCTAAAAATAAAATTTTGTTTACAATGTTCTGTATAGTTCTGAATCCATTTCTAATTCAAAAAGAAAACTAGATTTGTTTCTCATTATAATTTTGAAGACTCTGAACTTTATTTTTAAATCATTTTGTTGGTGGGGAAAATTTCGTGTTGATTTTTATTAATTGGAATCAGTTCGTAGTGAAAGATTTGAATTCACATCTTCATATAAACTTTTAAATCATTTTTACTAATACCGGATTTTCATGGTTTAGTTCCATTGTTTCAATCCTAAATTTTCTAATTTATGGGTTCTTGTTTTTAATCTTGGGAAATCTTGAACGATATCCTCTTGTTCCTTGAACCTCTTCCATTATCAGATTTCAACTCCTACCATTTTCAAAACCTTTATTTGTTGCCTTTTGATTTTAATTCGAATTTATAAAAAAATTAGTTTCGTTTCAAGGTCTGGATCAAGTGTCGTATCTAGGGTTGGATTATGTTATGTATGGAAATGTCTCTCTTTGAAATAACAATATTAATTAAACTGTTCATGACTGGTTTACCCATTTCTAGTTAGTTGATATTTGTAAGAATTTTCCTCGTTTTTAAAACAGTGGTAACATTCACAGAGGTTAACTTCAATAAGGGTGAATTGGTACTATATTTCTAGAAGTAATTACTATGGTCTATGTTTTTCTTATATTTTCAACCATGAATTTAAAAGGGAATAGGTTAACTTCATTTTTAATTGCAACTCTTGTCTTTTGATTTCAATTTCGTTTTCCTTCAATTTAATTTCTATTTATTAGTAATTTAGTGTTGTTTCAAGGTTTGGAACAAGGTCTGGAACAAGTGCTGAATCAGGTGTTGGATCAAGGGCCAGATTGAATTCCAGAACTCTGTTGGTTGAGAGATTTTCATGTTAGCCTTCTCACTTAGTTTTGGTTCCTTTAAGTGGATCTGTTGTTTACTCTTAAATAAAGATGTGAAGTGATTGATTCTTCTTTTAATCATCTTATATAAAGATTTGTAAGCTAGCATGTGAAATTTTATTTGATTCTTAAATATGAATTGATCTTCTTGATTCCTTAAAATGGATATGTAATTAGTTAAATTCTTGATATACTACTTGCTATGATGCGATCAACTTATAGTCTGTTTACTTGGATTCAAGGTTGGTGTAAATCCTTATTAGTGTGTAATATGATGTTGACCTTCTTTAATAATTTTAATGGTTATGCAATGTAAGTAAGCATTGAGTTGGTATGTATGGCTCAAATAAGATTGATGTTCTTATGATAAATGATTAGGTAAAGTAACACTGAATATTCATATATAGTGTTAATAAGGTTTGGGTCCTCTCATGGTTCTCTTCAATGGTAAGCATGCATCTTGAATGCTTATTATTGTTATTTATGATTAATTTCTGATAGTTAAAAAGGGTACTTAAAGTGGTATTGAATCCTTATGTTGTGCTTAAGGAAGACATTTAATCTTCTTATGGGATTTCATGATTGGAAGTGTACCTAGTATTTGAATTACTATGCATTCTTAATTAAATTATATCATGTTAGTAAGGTACATGGTTGAGCTACATAGGGATTGTAATTATTACAGATGTTTTGATTCTTTATTGATTCTTGACCTTGATTGAGCCTGACTTGACAAGATACTAATGAATATTAGAATTAGATCCCTATCCACTCCTAAGATTGTACTTATGCTCTTGTGGTTCGTACCTTCTCTATGTATTATCCTCTTTCTTTATTGCACTTAATTTTGTGTAGAAGATTGTTTAAATATAGTAGGGTATTCCATTGTACTTAAGGAATTGAAGGATTGATATGGATGATCAATCTAGTCTTTATTGCGTTTTATGATTGGATTAATGGGATTTAGATACATTCTTGTTCTTTAGAATAGTTGTCAGTCCTAAGACCTTAAATGGTCAAAATCAATCGGATGAATCATGGACTTGAGAGTTGCTTATGTGTCTTGGAGGTCCTAACAATGCAGGATAGGTTGGGTGGGTAGCTTCCTTATGTTATCATTATGAGATACGGTTGATTGAATAATAGTGATGTTAATTTTAGTTGATTGTGATGAATTTGATTGTGTAGTTATTAATATATGTTGTGACGCATGTCACTTGTCGTAACGTTTGTTTAATTTTTTATTTTTTTTACCTCTTTTGTACATCACTTTTGTCGTCGTAATGGAGGGGATGTTGCATATGGTATCATAGCGGGTTCAACCCTGTGACATTGGACCATTACGCCTTCCACTCTGTTTAACAATGATTAAAATAATATTGCTAATTAAATTTGAAATTTGTCCATTCAATAATCATGGTTAGTGGATGTCATGGAGGTAGACGACGTGGTGTTGGAGGAAGAGATGTGATGCCTCCGATAAAATCCACGCCACAGGGGTCAAACCCCCAAGGAGAAGAACACATCACTGACCAAGAACCTGTTGTTGTGGGACATGTGGTATGTATGATGAGATCCTTTCAGAGGATGTTAGAGGCCTTGATTAACTGACTAGATCAAGATGAGGGCAGGACATCTATACCCATTGAGGATTCACAACACCCTCCAATGGTTAGCAGTAGTGTACTCAGGGAACTCGAGAAAATTAAGTTTCTGAGTTCATGGATCCACGAACGACTTGGACACCGAGGCATGGTTGGAGAACATGGCAATGTGCTTCACACTTCATGATTACACCTCAAACTTGAAGGTCTGCATAGTGGTATTCCAATTGAAAGAGAGTTCTCTACTTGGGTGGAAGACAATCCTGCCTCAACTAAACATGGTCATTGAGGATGTATCATGGGAGCTATTCGGGGAATGGTTCTAGGAGAGGTACTTGTCCAAGGAATTCATTGAGCACTAGCTTAATGAGTCCAACGCCTTACGACAGGGTGGTCGTACGTTGCCAGAGTATGAGGCTAGATTCATGGAGCTACTTAGGTATGCTCCAAATCTAAACATAAAGAAGTTGAAGATCAACAAGTTTGTGTCCAACCTCAAGTTAAAATTTCAAGTGAAAGTGAGGAGCCTAATATCTCAATTGTTGCACGATGCATTCCAGAAGGCCCTCATAGCTGAGGAAGAAATAAACATCGAGGGTCAGGGAAGGACTCATTCTAGACCAAATGGACATACGACATCAAGAGAACATCAGCATAAAAAATGAGCCAGATAGACTTTAGGGCATAGAGATACTCTTACCTATGTTCACTACACCATGATGACAAACTCCTCAGTAGAGAAATACCTATAAAGGACCATCACATCAACAACAACTTCGCCCACAACAACAACAATTTAGGCATGTTCAGCAGAACAGACTAGGGTCACAGACTGTTAGGCCAACAACTTCTACTTCGGGGACTAGGAGTACTGGACCTAAGACCAGATGTTGGACATGTGGAGAGCCACATTACCAACGATACTATCTGATTGAGAAGGCCATAGAAGTTGGATAATCAAGACCCAATATAGTGGTAGATTTGGGTAATGCCCACAAGATTCATGCAATGGTGAATAACCGCCAAGCCCATCACTAGTCCACGGTGCTCGAGACATCAGATATGATCGTCGATCAAACATTTAGTACCTTGATATATCCAGGTCCTATAGAGATATTTATCTCAAGTGCAATGCTAAAAATAATTAAGGTAAGGCAGTCGAGCAAGACGAGTTTAGATACGTAGAAATGGCATCGGGTGCCAAACAAAAGGGTGGAGGAAAAGTTACGGACTATAGTATTAACTTGGGAAGTTTTGTAATAAAGGTATACCTTTACGTCATGATCATAGGATCTTATGACATAGTGGTAGGCATAGATTGGTTAGAATAGCATGATGATTTGGGAAGAAACTAGGGAGTGTCCATGAGGTTTATTTCTTCCCTACAGCTATAGAAGACCGTGTACAAAGGATGTAAGTTATATGAAATCTTAGCGCTAAAGGAAAATAGCGAGGTGGAAGGATTATAAAACCTTCATGTAGTAAAAGAGTTTGTAGACATGTTTCCAGAAGAGTTACCTAGTTTACCGCCTAAACAAGAGTTTGAGTTTACAATCGACTTGAAACCTGGAACTGAACCAATAGAAAGAATGCCTTATTGAATGTCAATGCCTGAATTATGGGAATTGAAAATGAAATTGAAGGAATTGTTGGACATGGGACTTATACGTCCAAGTGTGTCACATTGGGGTGTGCCAGTAATTTTCATAAGAAAGAAGGATGGATTGTGGAGACTTTGTATTAGCTACCATCAATTGAACAAAGTGACGATCAAGAACTAGTATGCGTTGCCAAGAATAGATGATTTTTTTTATCATATGAAAGGAGAGACGAGATTTTCGAAGATTGACTTGAGATCAGGATATCACCAGTTACGGATTAAAGAGGAAGATAACCCTAATACAACATTTAAGATGAGATTTAGACACTATGATTTTACAGTTTTACCGTTTGGACTAACAAACGCCCCAGGGTTATTCATGAGCTTGATGAATGGGGTGTTCCGTGAATACTTGGAAAATTTTGTTCAAGTATTTATTGATGCAATATTGATTTATTGTCAGATGAAAGAGGAACATGATGAACATTTAAGATTGGTACTACAATGTCTATGAGAAAACAAATTGTATGGGAAGCTATCAAAATGTTATTTTTACCAATCACAAATTCATTACTTGGGACATATCATATCTGGTGAAGGTATCGTTGTGGATCCGATGGAATAGATTTCACCAAAAAAAGTACAAGAAGTACGTAGATTTATGGGTTTAGTAGGATATTACCGACAGTACGTCGAAGGTTTTTAGAAGATAGCAAATCCGATCATAGAATTGGAGAAGAAAAACAAGAAGTTTGTATGGACTAAGAAATGTGTGGAAGAATTTCAAAGGCTCAAGGAGTTGTTGATGACAATGTCGATACTGAAAGTCCGCGACATGGACAAGTAATTCTTGGTATGCACAAACACATCCAAGGAAGGTTTAGGCGAAGTGTTGATGCAATACGGTTGAGTGATCACTTACATTTCAAGGAAATTGAGAAAGCATGAGGAGAACTACGCAACACATGACTTGGAGTTATTGACAATTGTATATGCCTTGAGAGTTTGGATACACTATCTGATTCGACGAAAATTCAAATTAAAGACAAATCATTGTGGATTGTAGCACATATTTATGTAGAGTGACTTGAACACACGATAGAGGCATTGGTCATAATTACTTAGTGAATATGAATTCAAGATTACTTACATAAAAGGTACGGTGAAGAAAGTGGCATATGCATTGAGTCAGAGACCATGCATATTCTCAGTAATAACTCTTAAGACAAATATTCCAGAAAAGATTCTAACTATACAGATCGATGATGACTAGTATAAAGAGGTTAAGTGTAACATCCCCAACATCCAACTCAGCTATGCTACATAAAAATTTTGAACTGTATACATAATTGAGATATATACACATAGAAACTCTTGTGGAACTTTATATATAAAACTTGAAAGTACAAATACATTCTACAAATGCATAGATTCATATAGAATAATAATAAAAATACACATGCAACATACACATGAATAACCCATAAAAATAAATGCATACATAATAATGCAACATGTAACTTAACACAAAATGGACACTTATCTTGGTAAAAATATCACCAACTGTGTGCAAACCTTCCACGAACCTCCCAGCCTTATACCACATTGGTCATCACTCATAGTAGTGGGTCACCCCTGAGATGGGAATAAACTCCACCTGGGTAAAGGGATTCCTAACCAAGATGATGTATCTCAGACAATAGGAAAAACTCTGTCACAGGTGCCAACTCAAACTAACAACCTACAGTCCCTCATTCCCCACATGCCTATCCCACTCCAGGAGGTGTGCCCCTTCTCTGCTCAACAATCCTTCGATTTCTCCACTTCATTTCTGGGCTTCAACAATAGGTCGGATAGGAAGTCTCAAAGCACTATAGCTATAGTTTGGCACCTTCAGGAAATCAATTCCCAGCAATTCTCTCACCTAGAGAGAATTTCTCGCGGGCTTGACAACCTGCCTCTTCATTCCAGCTCCTAAACTAACAAGGTATAGGTACAGGTATAAGTACGGGTATAGATACAAGTACAGGAAGGTACCGATGACAGCTGAATGAATGAGTGAAAGATGATGGAATGATTCACTGATTTGAAAAAAGAACTAAGTCCAAAATATATGTATGCATGTTCCGAACTTGATGCTTTTCATGTTGGGAGCTACTTTGGCCCACTTGTCCTCATCCTTAGGACTTAGCATAAAATAATTTTCCATACTTTATACTTTAAGGAATATATTAGAATAATATTCCTTTTTGGATTAAGCTCCCTATCTTATCCCTTATCCTTAATTTTTATCCTCCCCTTTCCCTAACTAGTGGAGTTTAATCCCCCATACTCTTTTATCGTGGTTGGTCAACACGCAGCGATGTATTATATTAATGATAATACATATACAAAAATAAGTTCACTAGCCTTTAACATCTAGGCTCTCTGGCCTAATTCAACACATAAACCTCCTAGCTTATAATAACTAGCTCACCAGCCTACAAAACACAACATATACACAAAGGATATCTAGCCTAAAAATCGTGCACACTCAAGTTTGTTGTGCACGGTATCTTGGAATGTGCACACTTCATATTTTTAGTGCGCAGTACCTATGCGCACTATACCATGGAATGTTCATGCAAAATTATGTCAACAACTCACCATATTAAGTACATTTATATTTACATTTACAGTTGGGGTTCGAGCTAGGTGTTATCACTGAAATTTCGTCCACAAATGGTTATAGGAATCTAGTGTCTTCAAACAGCTATGAGTTTACCCATGGACCAAAATTACCAAAAAAGAATTTCCAAAAGGTCCAAAACTATACAAACAGTTATAAAATTAAGGTGCGCTATGACTACAAAGGGAACGCGCGCACATGTGCCATCCAGAAACACAAGAAAAGTGCACATGCGCACGATGCACGACTGTGGTCGCTAAAAGCCGTGCACACCTGAGAAACGATGCATTTATGAGATTGGTCAGCCTCCCACCCACTTCTGGTTCAGCTTCCAAATTGATTTGACATCCAAATCTCAGCTGGATCCGATTAGGTGGCTAATCAAAGACCTAAAAATTCCTTAAACAACCCCTTTTCACACTAAAAGCTGGTTGCACAATACCTCAAAGTGGTTCTATAAAACAAGGCCATGGGTGCACTACATTTTCAAGGAATTCATTTTCAAGTTTATGATCTTTCTATTCTCTTGGGGAATCCTTTTTTCTCATCAAGAGCACACTACCATCATTCCATTTGGGAAATCCACCTCACCTTTTGAGTGGATTAGCTTGGGATTCTTTCACCATTTCTTTCAAAGTTTCAAAGTTGTAAGAAGAGGTCAATTGTGGGGGTCCAAGAGCCCTCACTTGGAGGAAGAAGGGACCCAAAGTCCTCTTTCTTCTCGGTGTTTTATTTTTACTAATACAATCATTTCCATTGGTGACATGAGTCTTATTGGTTTCTTGTTCTTATGTCCTTATGCTCAATATTTTAGTTGTTCTTTCCATTCTTAGTTTAAAATTTAGCTTAGTCTTTTATGTTTCTTTTTCTAACCCTTTCCTTCACTGTTGTTGTTAGGCTCCAACCTACTGATGTAAATTAGAGTGCAATTGATTGTCAATCCGGTGTTTGTAAGACTTAGAGGCACATCCAAAATATATGGATTTAGAGATAACTTTTGTTCTTTCAGTGGAAATAAATCAAAAGCTAATCTAAGTGCTGAGTATAAAAGGAAATTCTAAGCTTCTTTACAGAAGGTGTATTCATAGATCTCTTACCATTAATCAACAATTAGAGTAGAAAAACATTCAACTAGTTTTAAGTATTGAAAATAGTGAGCATTCAAGCTAAACTAGAAGCTTATAAATGTCTGAAAAGGCTAAACTCTTTTACAAGAGATACATTATTTTCTTTCCCACATTCATCAACCAGATAACTTGATCAAATAAAACATAATAGTGTTATCTACAACATAATGTAAACTAAACTAAAGCTCATACCAAAATTTGCTTGAAAAGAATGAAAAAGGAGAGGTGTACTAGCTTGGCAAAGGGGGCCCTCCAGTGCTTCACCTGTACACCTAAGTCGTCTTAGATAAAAAGGAACTTCCAGAAGCATTCACATAATTATCTCATAGAGATCATCAAGAACAAAACACAAAACTGATCTCAAGACTACAAATTCAAAGTTTTCTTCATTAACATAAGGGTTGTCATACTAGTCCATGTCTTGGAGTATTTATACAAGAGTTTTGAAACTGAAAATGCTAAGAAACCTCCTAAAGATAATGATCATATCCATAAAATATTCTAGGAAGGTCGAATACCCCCTTCAGATCCATAAAATATGAACAAATCCCAAGAAAATCTAAAACTATCCATGATTTTATGCTAAAACAGGGTATTTTCTGCTGAAGTGGCCCTGTTTGACCAGCGTTGAAAAGACACTTGGAAAGCTAAGATATCGAAGCTGATAGGTATTCATCCATCCTTGTATATCAAGGATCATGACCCATGTCTCAGATTTTTCCCAGCTGTCTTGCAAGTACACGAACCTAGGAGCAATTACGGGATTTTGTCAAATCCTTTAATTTCTGATAAATTTTTAATTTTAATGCCAAAAATTTGAAAATTCAATTATTAAGCTAAGGAATGATAAATGTACCTTGCATAAGCTATTTTATGGAAAATATGGAATAATATGAAGGCAAAATGGATGGTTTTGGAAGCAAAAGTATAGTTTATGGAGTGGAAGGAAGCATAAAAATGTACTCAACATCTCCCCCAAGAGGAAGACTTTGCATGTCCTCATGCACGAAAACAAAATGTTCTTGAACCTATGTCAGTAATATTCTGCCACCTCTGTTGCCTGCAACAATGTCTCCACAATAATCTGAGCTATATGAAGAACTTTTAGTCTTTGATATTTTTCTTTGTATGCCTTCTTCTGCTAAAACCATTTGTAGGCCCGTTTGGAGATTAGTTTGTTTTTCTTTTGAAGCTTCTTATTCTTTTTCTTCAAGGTTTGATTCTCTTCCTGTGTTCTATGGCTTTGAGTCCTTAACATTTCGTTCTCTTTTTTTAAGTACCTTTCCAAGACTTCAATTTCCTTGATCTTTTTCTTCATTTTCTTCATTTTCTTGCTTGTCTTATCAAGTCCTGATGTGGACCCACTAGCCATTTCTTCTATTTGTTCTATTGTCTATGGAGGTTGATTTTCATATTTCATATCTTCAATTAATTGTTTCACATCTTTTCTCATTTTCTCATATGTGGAAGTTTCTTGTCCTTCAAAATCATCATTTCCCAATGATTATGCTTTCCCTGTCTTTCTTTGATTCTCCATAGTCTAAAGGTGTGCATATTGTGCTTGTTGTGCTTCATCAATTTGGTTTTGTTGGCATTTCCTTGATTTTATTTCATATCTGGTGAAAATATTATCTTTTTCTTGGAATTATTTCTCCATTTTCACCATGCTTCTTGTTCTTCTCCTCTCCACAGGCTGTTTTGAGCTTGTTGCCTTGGGGTTTTCTATTTCTTCCTCATCATTTGTCACAACCAAGATTTGTTCTTCTTTTACTTCCTTTTCCACTATTTCAATACCATTCCCCCTGATAAACTACTGCCAAGTCAAGTTCTATTTATGTAGCTCATGTATGATGATTGACACAGGCGCACACCCCGTAGGGTCCCCCCGTGCGCGAGCTCCCAGTCTCAAAAGGATCATTCTGACTTCACCTTCGAGCCGGAGCGACTCTTTTGATTCCCACTGTGGAATCTCTGTTAAAACCACTGATCCACAGGTCCTTCTTTCTCCTATCACGGCCTTCTGCACATGACCGTGCTCTTTCCCCGATGGCTTCTTCGGGGTTCAGGGTTTCGTGATCCCCGACGTCCAGAGTTTTTGTCCTCTCGAACTCTCGATCTCCGATTTGACGATGTGCCCCCTTTCGTGCCTTAGCCCCTCCTGGATATGCCCTGGTCCATGTGACCTGTTCTCATAAGACCACAGCCTTACCTCCCTTTCGGGGCCCCAAGCTTTCAAATGCCAAAGCACAATTGTCCTTAGGACTCGCGAAATGACGAACTCCGATGTGACGTCAACTGGCCCCCACAATGGAACTTGCCACCGTGTTGGGGTTTCGGATTTCACGGATTCGAAATGTGTGGACTCCTTGTCCACGGGATTCGCGATATCCTGATCCCTGATTTCCCGACTGCTGACTCTCCTTTCGGGCAATCTCCTGAGTACTCTGATCGCTGCCATGCATCCTCCTCTGATGGATGGTTTAGATCGATTCTGGGATTTCCAACATGGAAATTCTCGATCTCTCGTTCACAGAACTCCCGATTTGCCGAGTCTCGAAACTCCGATGGAGTCTTCCCCCGATAGCCTGGATCTCCACCACATATCTCCACAAACGGACGGCTCAGATCCCTTCTTGCTATTTCGAGACTTGAAATGTCTCGACTTTCTCTACCCTGAGAATTTCGATATCCCGAACGCCGATCCTTCGGTTCATGAAGCTTAAACCTCATGCAACTCCTATTTGATCTGATGGCTGACGGGTGTTTATCTCAAGATTTGACGGCTGCAGATCATTTTCTTCTTGTGTTCTCACTCTAATGCTCTTTGGACGTGAAATCTTTAGACGTCCAGATCTCTTTGGCCGATCTGACGGCTGTTGTTGCTCCTACCTAAGCTTTTGAGCGTTCTTCCCAGATTTGGAAGAAATCGAAGTTCCTCAAAGGCCTCGGCCTTTGTCCTTTTTCTCCTCTGCGAGCTCCATGACTTTGAACTTCGCCGTGCGCCTAAAAACGCTAACTCCTTTTGAACTTTCTCTCCTCGAATCCTCAAAGGATTCTTTGACTTATGCACTCCTTGCACAGTCCTCGCATGCACACATAGGTGTTATTCTTCCCTGAGCTTTCCTGTAGCTTTGACCTCCACAGGAAATCGTTTCTTCTTCCCTTTCTCCCTCAGATGGAGAATCTGACGCCCTTCAGATATCCTCTGCTCAAGCTTCTTCCTGCTGGAGTTTCAAGGTATTCAACAACCTTGTGAACATCCCTCAATGGATCCTTCTCTTAAACTCAGAACTCAAAGAGTTCTCTTCTTTGTGCCTCTCTGCACAATGTCTCAATGCCCACCTGGCAGATTTCTCCTCTCACAGAACGTTCAGCAGTTCTATACTCCTCTGTGCACCTATGCACTTGCTCAATGCCCACCTGGCAGAGCTCTCAGAATCCTCAGTGATTTTGGCTTCTGTCTGAACTCACAACAGAGTTCTTCCTCAGCACCACTGTGCATATGCTCAATGCCCACTTGGAAGAGCTTTACAGAATTCACAACAAAATTCTATCTGCAACTGTGTCTCTCATACAGAGCCTTGCCTCCAAGGTATTCAGCAACCTTGAGGTCTTCCTCTGAGCTGTTGACTTCAGTTCTTGTGCCGCAACACGTCTTTGTATGACTCCGCAGAGTTCAGAAGTGCTTCAGTGCACTAGAGTTCAGAGCCCACAACACTCTGTCAAACCCTCTCGGTGTGAAGCCTCAAAGACCTCTTCAAACCTGGAAACAAAACAACTCCTACAAATGCATGATAACAGCATACATCTACAGCATAATAGAACACCCATAGACATTCACATAACACATAATTTCATGCAGGAAAAACTACTTCTATTTCTATTAAAATGGCAAATGCCTGTTTGTACAAAGTGTTCCTGAGCACGGCCTGTAACAAGGTCTCGGCTCTTCTCTCTTCTGCTTCTACTCGCAGACTCTCTCCTATGCTCCCACACACTTCACTTCTCTATGCTCACCCATTTTTATTTTTATTTTTTTTTTACAAAATGAGATCCTAAAAAACTCTTTTACCTGAGGGGGCTCTTCGAGCTCTTCCCTCCAACCTACCTACCCTATTCAATTGCATCGAATGGGATGTCTAGTCCAGTATCTAGATCTAGATCTCAGCCTTACAAGCATTAAAGGCCGATCTACCTAATTCCTGCGTAAAAGCATGGCTCTATGGCTCAACAGCCTAAGCAATTAATTACATTCAATTCAAATCAAAATGAGGCTGCGCCTCTTTTCATCCATTGAATGTATGCACTCGACATGGTTGGCTGGCTGGATAGCTGACGTGGAGAGATGCTCCTGCATCATACTCCTCATCTGCAAAATCATGAGCTCCTGCTCATGAGCTTCCCATCTCAGCTGTTGAAATCCTCCTGGATCCCAAATCATCCTCTGGAGTTGTTCATCTGCTCCATTCTGCTGTTGTTGTTGCTGCTACTTCTGCGTTGCTGCTGCTGCTGCTTCCCTGCCCAGTTTCTCCTTCCTGGCAGTGTCTGCTGACCAGATCATCAGCTCCTTGATCTCGCCAATCACTTCGTCCAGCTGCTCCACTGGCTGGCTATGCTCATGTAGTCTCCTGAGCTGCAAAATTTTTTGGCACATGGGAAGATCACTGTGAACTCCCATTCCTTTTTCATCATCTGCTTCCAACCTCACCTGTTGGATGTGCATGCCCTGCAACTTCACCCTTCTCTCTGGGGCTTCTACCTGTTCATACAGATCAGCAAAGCAAATGCTGTCTGCTTCTTCTTTTTCTGCTGCTGCAAACTCCCATGTTGCAGTCCCTTCAACTTCCTGGCTGAATGTAGTGAGCCATTCCACAGAATGCTCATCATCCTCTTCTGCTTGGGTAGCCTCTAAACTCTGCTCCAACTCTCCTTCCCTGACAGTCACAGACGACTGTTCTTCTGTTGTTGTTGCATCTGCAACACAGACTTCTGCCTCCCCCTGGGCAAGTGGTAGGAATATCCGAATTCCCCCAATCATCATACGGATTTTCAAATCCTCTTCCTTTGTCAGCTGCACTTGCTGATCTAAATCCATCTCTGAATTTATGAGACCCTCAGATAGTCTCATCTGCTCTGTTATCTCTTCTGGCTGATCCCAACTCATATGCTCATCCCTGCCCACCTGACAATATGGGATGTGTTCACTATCCTCCTGGCAGATTATGAGATCAACTGATCCCATCTTCATCAGCACTCCTTGTTGAATTGAACTCACCTCCAAGTCCATGAGACTTTCAGATAATCTTGAATGCTCATCTCTGCCCACCTGAAAGTTTAAGATGCTTCTGCTGCCCTCCTGTGAGTCTTCAAGATCCCACAACAACCTCGTTTCATTGCCCAACTGGCAATGTGAAATTTCTCGGTTGTCCTCCTGACAGTCTCTGAGATCCTGCAGTAATCTCAACTCATTGCCCACCTGGAAAACTGGAATTTCCTCCTTGCCCTCCTGGCAGTCGTTAATATCTTCAGCTGATCCCATTTCATCCTCTTCACTGAGAATGTCCCCAGTCTCTGGTTCACATACCTGAACCATCCCCTCTGGTCCATTGAGGTTTTCCGCATACCTCAACCATCCTCTTAACAGTCTACGCTGTCTTTTAGCCATCAACTCGTTCACTGGCCATTTCACTTTTTCCTTCCTCATGGACCATTCATATACCCATCTCGGCTTGGTATTTTGTTGCATCCATAGTTCAATCTCTTCCATTCTTGCCCTAATGTTGGCAAGTTCTTTCCCCATTTCGGTTGTGCTCATCAGCTCTGGGATTTACTTTCCAGCATATCTTCGGCCTTCAGTAGCCATGTTGTTGTCCCTGTATACCCTCCTGGAAAACCTGCTACTGTCACTCTACATCCCGAGTGTTTCCAGCTTCATTCTACAGTCCTCCTGAATGCTTATGGATTGTTGCCTACCTACAAACAAATCCTTACAGAGTCTCTAGTGCTCTATCATCTTCCTTAGCCTTCTCGCTTCACCTGAAATATATAGATGAAATCCCGTTATGATACCACTTGATGTGTATTAGAGTGCTCTTTATCTCTTGCTCCTCTTGCCTAAAATATACAGACAAGATGTGAATCTTTGATACCAATTTGACGCAGGCGCACACCCCGCAGGGGCCCCCACGCGCGCGACCTCCCAGTCTCAAAAGGATTGTTCTGACTTCACCTTCGAGCCGGAGTGGCTCTTTTGATTCCCACTGTGGAATCTCTGTTAAAACCCCCAATCCACAGGTCCTTCTTTCTCTTGTCACGACCTTCTGCACATGACCGCGCTCTTTCCCCGATGGCTTCTTTGGGGTTTGGGGTTTCATGATCCCTGACATATAGAGTTTTTGTCCTCTCGAATTCCCAATATCCGATTTTCCAATGCACCCCCTTTTGTGCCTTAGCCCCTCCTGGCTATGCCCTGGTCCATGTGACCTGTTCTCATAAGACCGCAGCCTTACCTCCCTTTCGGGGCTCTGGGATTTCAAATGCCAAAGCATAATTGTCCTCAGGACTCTCGAAATGCTGAACTCCGATGTGACGTCAGGTGGCCCCCACAATGGAACTTTCCACCATGTTAAGGTTTCAGATTTCGCGGACCCAAAATGTGTGGACTCCTTGTCCACGAGATTTGCGATATCCCGATCCATGATTTCCCGACTGCTGACTCTCCTTTCGGGCAATCTCCTGAGTACTCTGATCGCTGCCACCCGTCTTCCTCTGATGGATGGTTTAGAT
Organism: Picea engelmannii; assembly: GCA_009831015.1. Taxonomy (NCBI): domain Eukaryota; kingdom Viridiplantae; phylum Streptophyta; class Pinopsida; order Pinales; family Pinaceae; genus Picea; species Picea engelmannii. The sequence continues at coordinate 783,403 of ML779790.1, forward strand.
CGATTCTAGGATTTCCAACATGGAAATTCCCGATCTCTCGTTCACAGAACTCTCGATTTGCCGAGTCCCGAAACTCCGATGGAGTCTTCCCCCGATAGCCTGTATCTCCACCATGTATCTCCACAAATGGATGGCTCAGATCCCTTCTCGTTATTTCGAGACTTGAAATGTCCTGACTTTCTCGACCCCGAGAATTCCGATATCTTGAATGTCGATCCTCCGGTTCACGAAGCTTAAACCTCATGCAACTCCTATTTGATCTGATGGATGACAGGTGTTTATCTCAAGATCTGATAGCTCCAGATCGTTTTCTTCTTGTGCGCTCACTCTAATGCTATCTGGACGTGAAATCTTCAGACCTCCAGATCTCTTCGACCGATCCGACGGCTACTATTGCTCCTACCTAAGCTTTTGAGTGTTCTTCCCAGATTTGGAAGAAATTGAAGTTCCTCAAAGGCCTCGGCCTTTGTCCTTTTTCTCCTCTGCAAGCTCCACGACTTTGAACTTCGTCGTGCGCCTAAAAACGCTAACTCCTTTTGAACTTTCTCTCCTCAAATCCTCAAAGGATTCTTTGACTTCTGCACTCCTTGCACAGTCCTCACACGCACACACAGGTGCTATTCTTTCTTGAGCTTTCCTGTAGCTTTGGCCTTAGCCATCTTAGAAAGGATTTGCAGTAGAAAGTAGGGCATGTTAATTTCATAGTCACTTTTTAAATGTTGTAGCAGCTTGATGTGATATAGGTAGATAATACTAAATTTTCCTTCACAAGTTATAAAGTTCTAGATGAGATAGGCTAATTCATCCCAAGGATGAATCAACCAACTCCTAGGAATTCCCTTTTTCCAATTGATTGTTGCCACCCTAGATCTGGAAACAAAAGATGCCCATGATTTATCTTTAAAGTTCTTAGTTTTGAAATATATTTCTCCTGTTTGAGGTAATCTAGTGACCTGTGAAATTATATCTTCAGAGATTCTAATAGTGAGGTTTCCAATAGTGGCCCTTTCCCCATCAAATGAATGAGAAAATTCTAAAGCAACTTCCTCATAGCACCCATCAAATTTCTCAAAGAAGGTTATCCATTGGTTTTGTTCAAGAATTTGCATACAGTCTCTGTGAATTTCTGAGGGGTTAAATCTTTCTGGTTCAAACCTAGATACCATCCTTCAGATTTTTAAGAGAATGAAGAAAAATTCACTACTTCAAGAGAAGGTCTATTCTTGTTCAAAAGTTTCTCAAGCTTCCAAGTCTTACAAAGTCTGGTCAATTCTATAATTTCTTCCTTTGTCTAAGATTTCTGTTAATACAAAGAAAATTTCATCAATTTTTTTTTTATATCCCCAAACTGTTCTTTGTTTTGAAAAAATTGATCAAAGGGGCATACCTGGTAATTTGTTCAGAACTTCTATGCCTTCTTGTGTCGAAACCCAACTTTCAAAATCGACCTTTGTTACCAGTGAATGGTTTTAGTTTTTAAAATGTTCTTCTCTCAGTCGAAAAAAATTGTCATTAGGTTCACTTACCTTTCCCTAGACGACTCCTTCTTGAACAAGTTCTCTTTGCCTTTACTCTCCATGCATTCCCTTTCAACTGCCACGTTTTCTTCTACAGGGCAAGAATGATGTATGTTGACAGTAGAATTGTCAACATACCATTCGATTTTTAACTGTCTAACAGAATTTTTGGGCTGGGTAATCAAAGGAAGGAACGAAAATAGGGGGATTCTGGATTTCGTATGGCACTGGAGTGTTTGAAACAGAGCTACATTGGTTTCAATGCATGAGTTTGGAGAAGAGATGGGGATGAAGGATGCGAAGGGAGCATTGGAGGAGAATGAAAATGAGAGTGTAGGGGTAGAATTATTTCTTATGGAGGTAAAAAAGAATGTGGGTACTATGATGTACAAGTGTACTACCTTTGTATAGGTCGATCATAGCTGAAGATGCCTCTTTTCTTTCATTATACCTTTATGAAATTCCACTCTTTCCTTGTAATCATCATAGGAAATGGTTTTAAAAATGTGTTCATTTGACTTATAATTCCCCTAATTCATTTCCATTCACCTTGTAGTCTTTAATGCATTCACCTTAGCAAACAACAACTTATGTCTCCATATGTATGTCTCCAAAAAAACAGAGCATTGTATAGCTCAAAACAATGTGTTTGTATAATCAGTTTGATAACATTGTTTTGAAAATGTTTGTAAAGATTTTTAGGTTAAAAACCATAAAAAAAAAAATTACAAAAAGAACCTCTTTACTGACCATGCTATTGTTGTTTGAAGTTGAAAACCTGATCTTTTCCTTATAGCTCCCTTGAAGACCAAAATTGGTTTCTTTGAGTACCATTTTTGATGCTTTGAGGGTGTATGAGATGAAGTGATGAAAATATGATGCAGGGGAAGGGAAAGATAGGATTTTTATCATTGCTTTAGCTTATGAAGAATTTTTCCAAATTTTTAAAGCATTAAAAAAAAAAAATTATACTAACTTGTTTGTTGCTCATTGTGTTGGTGATGTTTCTTGGTTGAAGTTGGCTGGAATGTTGTTGCAAGTCCTCAAATTTGAGAAAGTTCTTCTTGTATTTATTTTGCTTAGTATCTTCCTCAGGTCCCTCTGATAGATGAAGTTGGTATTCTTTTTGTTTTCTCAGGTCCCTCTGATAGATGAAGTTGGTATTCTTTTTGTTTTCTCAGGTCCCTCTGATAGATGAAGTTGATATTCTTTGTGTTTTCTCAGGTCCCTCTGTTGGATGCATTGCCTCTACTGGATGCATTTATCTTTGAAATGAATGCTACCATCTGTAGAAGGCTTGAAAGGTCTTCAAAGAATCTTCATAAATTTATACCTTATCCCCCTCAACCTTATTTATTGACTTGTCCTCAAGTCTTTGACACAAAGACTTTTCAAAAACTGTTATGTACAAATGCATGCTATAAATGAAACTAGAAGGTAATAAAAAAATGTTTTTGGAGAATTTTGATTGGCCAATTTGACTTGCTTTTCCAATGAAAATTCGAGTTTATATTGTGCCAGTTGCTTGGGTTTTCATAACTAAACTCCCTATATATATATATATATATATATATATATATATATATATATATATATATATATATATATATTATTATTATTATTATTATTATTATTATTATTATTGGGTTCTGGTTTTTTATGAGGAATGTGAAGGAGACACATGATTTTGTTTGTCCAACACTTCCATCTCATGCTGTTGATATATCTGCTATAGAAAGTCTTCCTTGTTGACAGGCTTATTGTAGAGCTTTAGCCTATGTCCATTGACTGTGAATGAGCTTACCTCATCATCTATAGTTTGTAGTTTGACTGATCCATTGTCATATACCGATGCAATATCATATGGACCAAGCCAATGAGTTGTAAATTTATCTTTGAAATTTTTGAATTTTGAATCAAATAACAAAGCCCAGTCTCCCACTTTGAACTGTTTCTTCTTGATGAACTTGTCATGCCAATGCGCCCTTTGTTGTTGTATCAGAATGTTGTGTTCAATTGCTTCCTGTCTCATCTCATCCAACTGATTCAATTGCATGATCCTCTCTTTTTATGCCTTGGAAAGATCTATTCCTAAATCAGTTGCTAGTTTAAAAGTATGAAGTTGGAATTCTATAGGTAACAAAACTTGCTTACCATAGACTAGATGATAAGGAGTGAACCTAATATTGTTTTTCCAGGTGATTTTGTATGCCCATAATGATTCATGAAGCTTATTTGACCAATCTTTCCTATGTATTTGGACTGTCTTGTTCATGATTTCTTCCAAAGTTTTGTTAGTAGATTCCACCCGTCCATTTGCTTGTGGATGATATGGTGTAGATTTTCGATGCTTGATATGATATTTGTCTGCTATGTCTTGCACCAGTTTAGAAGTAAACTGTGCACCTTGGTCTGTTACAATCTCTCGGCGTACTCCAAATCTAACAAATATTTCTTCAAAGAGAAAGTTGACCACTAATTGTTCTGTAGCTCTCACTAATGCTTTGGCTTCCACCCACTTTGTAACATAATCAGTACATACTAAGATGTACTGCTTCCCTTTTGATGGTGGATTTATTGGACCAATGAAATCAAGAGCCCATTTTTCAAATGGCTCAATGTGAACTTGTGTCTTGAGGGGCATCTCATCAGTTGGAAGTGGCTTTCCCATCCTTTGGCAGCTATCACAACTTCTAACATATTTCTTGGAATCTTTAAAGATGGATGGCCAATAATACCCCAAACTGAGTATTTTGTATGTTGTCCTCTTATCTGCAAAATGACCACCACAAGGTTTGTCATGGAAAGCTTTTAATATTTCTAAAATCTAATCTTGTCGTACACATATTCTAATTATGCGATCATATCCTGTATAAAAGAGGTCTCCATCAATCCATGTGTATCTAACACTTTGTTTAATTATCTTTTTCTTTTCTTTGGATGTAAAAGAAGGAGGTAACATCCCTGATGATAAATAGTTAGCTATATCAGCATACCATGGAGTTATTACTGAAATGGAAAATAGGTGCTCATCAGGAAAATTATCTGAGACAGGAACAATCTCACCAGAGGTGTTTAATCAAGATAGGAAATCATCCACTTTATTTTCCTTTCCAGGTCTATTCAAGAAAGTGATGTTGAATTCTTGCATCAATAACAACCATCTTGTTATACTGCCATTAGTAATAGGTTTGTTCATGAGATATCTTATGGAAGAATGATCTGTATGGATAAAGAATTCATAACCAATGATGTAGTGACGAAATTTATTCACAGCATGTACTACTTCCAACATTTCTTTCTCTATGACTGTGTAATTCAACTCTGCAGGGGTTAAATTTTTGCTAATGAAGTAAATAACATAAGTCATAAGATTTTCCTTTTGACCTAATGATTCCCCTATTGTATTATCTGATGTATCTATAGAGATGTGAAATGGCAAAGCCCAATTATGCCCTCTTAAGATAGGTGTTGTTGATAGCTTGTCCTTGAGCTTCTGAAAGGCAGTTTGACAATTAGTGTCCCAATGAAAATGTACATCTTTTGCAAGTAATTTGAATAATGGCAAAGTTGTTTTACTAAAATTTTCAATGAATTTTCGGTAATAGCCTGCATATCTAAGGAAACCTCTCACATCCTTTTGGCTGATTGGTTTTGGTAGGTTCACAATGATTTGTATTTTTGCAGGATTCACTGTAATTACTGATGATGAAAAATGATGGCCCAATACTATTCCTTCAGTTAACATCATGAAACATTTTTCATTGCTAAGAGAAAAATTTGTTTCTATGCATCTTATTAGGACTTTTTCCAAAATTTTCAAGGAATTATCAAAAGAATTACCATGCATAGAGAAATCATCCATGTATACCTCAACATATTCATGTATTAAATCAACAAAAATGGCTAGGTCTGCTCTTTGAAAAGTAGCTGGAGCATTAATTAAACCAAAAGGTAATACCCTATAAGCATATGTACCCCAAGGGCATGTAAAAGTAGTTTTGTCCTGATCTTCTAATGCTATATTGATTTGATTATAGCCACTAAATCCATCTAGGAAGGAAAAATATCTTTTCCCAGCTAGTGCATCTAAGACTTGATCTATGAATGGTAATGGAAAATAATCTCTAAGTGTTGCTTTGTTTAATTATCTATAGTCTACACAGATTCTCCATTTTCCATTTTTCTTAGGTACAACAACTAATGGAGAAACCCATTGACTGTCAGAGATAGGGTAGATGAATCCTACCTTTAATAATTTTTGCAATTCTTCTTTGACTACCTCTTTCAACATTGGATTCATTCTTCGTTGTGGTTGTCTGAGAGGTCTCATGGTATCAACTATGTAGATATGATGAGTGCATGTTTCAGGATGAATCCCCTACATATCAGTATATTCCCAAGCAAATTCTTTATGATATTTCTTCAATAATGCAATCAATTATTCTTCCTGAGATGGTTCAAATTTTGTGCCAATATTCAAATATTTCCCAGGACTAATTTCAATTATCTTGCTTTGAGTATTTTCCATGGAGATAACTGGAAAAATGTTATTAAATTTTGATTCTAAGAATGGATTGTGCAATTTTCTTGAAAATTCTGTCCTAAAATCTGATCTGCAGCAATGTATTGTATGTCTCTTAATTCTTCCGAGATATCTGGTTCAGAAATGAAATAGTCTAACAGATCTTCATTATTTTCCTCTCTAAAATCAAAGGCTTGATTAATACTTAAGATAGGTTGAATTACTTCTTCCTTTTGTTGCTTTGTTTCATCAAGCCATGGTAATTGATCTATTACAAAAGGTTTTTGAGCAGGAGGATAAAGTGTGATCTGTTTCCTTTCAGTTCCCTGTGAGATAATCATATTCCCTGTTCTACAACCAATGAAAGCATCAGCTGTGGCCAACCAAGGTCTTCCAAGAATCAATGGATGGCATTCTAGATTATATTTTGGTTGAAGAACTAGGAAATCTACTAGATACTCCCAAGAATCCAAAGAAACTGTGATATCTTCAAGTATACCTTCAGGAACTACTTTAGATCTATCAGCTAATTCTAGGACTGCAGTGGTTGGTCGAAGATTTTGCAGATTCAAATATCTCATTGTCTCTAATGTCATCACATTGATAGCTTCTCCTAAGTCAATTAATGTTTTAGAGATTGAAAAATTGTTGATTATTATTGTTACCATTGGAATTCCTGGGTCAACATATTTTTCAATTGAAATAGTATTTGACATTAGGCCTCCTAAATTTCCAATTACATGAATTGTTGGTGGATCCTTCTTTCTTTTGTTGGTTTTCTTTGAGCATAATTCCTTAATTGATTTTGTATAGATTGGGATATATTTGATAGCTTGCAATAAAGGAATTTCTACACAGACATTTTTTAATTCATCTAAGACATCAAACTCAGGAAGAGAGATTAGTAATTTTTCCTTAACAAACCTTTCTGAAAAAGGAGGTGCTTGGGTATTTATTGTTTTACTCCTCTGGATTTGATTGTCTATTGGTAACTTTTTTGTGCTAGGAATCTCCTCTTTTTCAATTTGTTCTTCTATAAAAATAGGAGAATCCTTTTGTAAAACTTTCCCAAACCTTAAATGGATGTTTTGAAGAGGAAGAATTGAGTATGTAGAAAATGATGTTCCTTCATCAATGTTATACATGGGTTTTTCCACTTTGTTATTAGGATTTGAGATTGGTTGGGATGGTAATTGAGTTGGTCTAGGTGGAGTTTGGTTAGATGGTAGCTGGAGTTGTTGTGGGTGGGTTAGTTGTGGTGCAGGTAGTGATTGCCGAGAATATGAATTTTGTGGTTGATTCTGTTGGAATTGTTGATCAGGAAAAGGTTGGTATGGCTGTTGGTAGGGATGTTGGTAGGGATGATTTCCATGAGCATATCCTCGCCAACCTTGGGGAGGTTGGCCTTGGTTCTACTGAGGAGGCCAAGCTTGCCAAGGCATGGGTGCATTCCATGAATTTTGAATAGGATATTGAAAATTCTGAGGAAACTGTTGAGAGAATTGAGGAGCAGAATTTTGAGACATACCTGTGAAACGTGGCTGCCAAGGTTTTTTGGTGCTAAGTAGTATTAAAGAGATTCCATTCCTTGTCCTTCTTCCATGTGAGTAGCCTGCAATACTTTCAACTTTGGAAAATCATCAGTTGCATGGTTATCTGTACACAACCCACAAATCAGAATTTTGTCTAAAGGACAATCTTTCAATGCATGTTTCTTCCTACACTTAGCACAAAAGATGGGTAATACTTGAGCTTGTTCCTCTTGTTTATTTTTATCTTTCAATGTGTCAATTTGTGAACCAAGTGTGCTCATGATATTGGTTTTAAAGTTCTCAAACAGATTCCCTAATTATGATTTAGTAACACCATTTGAAATTGATTTGGTTGCCTTTGTCACAATATCTCTTTGTCCTTGACCTCTTTTAGCTTTTCCCCTTGAATACTTCTTACATAATTCAACAATTTTTGGGAAAGGTAGGTGAGAAATATCCGCTGCCCCCATTAAATTAAGAGCATCCAAATTTTCATCTAAAATCCCTTGCAAAAAGATAGTACGGATGACATGCAAAGGAAGATTAGATTGCTTAGATTTGTGCACATTATAGAGAAATTTTTCTAAATATTCCTCTAAGCTTTCATTTTCACTTTGAGACATTTTAAAGATATCTTCTTTAGGGTCTTTGGACTTACAATAGGGATGATATTTAGAAATAAATTTAATTTTCATGTCATCCCAGTATACTATGGTTGCTTCTCCGAACCCCATGAACCAATTCAATGCATATCCTTTCAAAGTTGCAGGAAATAAACGAAGTTTTTGAGCATCATTGGTATATCCATATGTTCGACAAACAATATCAAATTCAAACATGAAAGCATCAGATTCTTTAGTAGACATACCAAAGAAATTTGGAAGAACAGAAGGAGGAATATTCTTCATTTTTACTTCATCTCCTAAGAGGGTTGGTGTATCAACAATTGGAAATGCAAATGTAGTATGTTCTTCATCCCCCTCTTCATCATTTCCTCCTCCTCATGTTTCTTCTCAATGTGATTCTCTGTCCTCTCATTCTTTCCTTTCTCTTTCCATTCTCTCCCTTTCTTGTCTATCAACTTCTGACATTGCAAAGAAGTTTTTTGTAGTATAATCAGATATTTTTGTTGGAAAAAGAGGTTGTCCTATTTGTTCAAGAATAGGTTTTTTTTCCTGTTTTTTCTTTCCTACAGAAGATGTTTCTGATTGTGTTTGTTTCTTATTTACCTCATGAGTCAATAGACTTTGTCTTTCTATGAGAGTTAACCTTTGTCTTGAACGTTGTTTTTCTTCTAATTCTTCCAAAGTGATTTTTCCAGCAGTTGGTGTAATAGATTCATTTTTCTCAGTTGTAGATGTTCTTGCTCCTACATATGGTTGATTAGTTTTTGGGGGGTTTTGTTTCAAAAATCTACCTTTATGATCCCTACGTTTAGACATAAAGAAACATAACTAAAATTAATTATGTTCTATGTTATATATATATATATATATATATATATTTTTAAAAGAAAAATCTGCCTATGAGTTTTCTAAGCCTATCTCTAAATGTGCCTCCCTGGCAACGACGCCAAAATGTTAGGCTCCAACCTACTGATGTAATTTAGAGTGCAATTGATCGTCAATCCGGTGTTTGTAAGACTTAGAGGCACATCCAAAATATATGGATCTAAGTGCTGGCTATGAAAGGAAATTATAAGCTTCTTTATAGAAGGTGTATTCATATATCTCTTACCATTAATCAACAATTAGAGTAGAAAAACATTCAACTAGTTTTAAGTATTCAAAATAGTGAGCATTCAAACTAAACTAGAAGCTTATAAATGTCTGAAAAGGCTAAACTCTTTTACAAGAGATACATTATTTTCTTTCACACATTCATTATCCAAATAAATTGATCAAATAAAACACAAGAATGTTATCTACAACATAATGTAAACTGAACTAAAGCTAATACCAAAATTTGCTTGAAAAGAATGAAAAGGGAGAAGTGTACTAGCTTGGCAAAGGGGGCCCTCCAGTGCTTCACCTGTACACCTAAGTCGTCTCAGATAAAAAGGAACTTCCAGAAGCATTCACATAATTATCTCATAGAGATCATCAAGAACAAAACACAAAACTGATCTCAAGACTGCAAATTCAAAGTTTTCTTCATTAACATAAGGGTTGTCATACTAGTCCATGTCTTGGAGTATTTATACAAGAGTTTTGAAACTGAAAATGCTAAGAAACCTCCTAAAGATAATGATCATATCCATAAAATATGCTAGGAATATCGAATACCCCCTTCAGATCCATAAAATATGAACAAATCCCAAGAAAATCTAAAACTGTCCATGATTTTATGCTAAAACAGGGTATTTTCTGTTGAAGTGGCCCTATTTGACCAACATTGACCGGACACTTGGAAATATCAGATATCAAAGATGATAGGTATTCATCCATCCTTGTACATCAAGGATCATGACCCATGTCTCAATTTTTTCCCAGCTGTCCTGCAAGTACACAAACCTAGGAGTAATTACGAGAATTAGTCAAATCCTGTAATTTCTGATAAATTTTTAATTTTAATGCCAAAAATTCGAAAATTCAATTCTTAAGCTAAGGAATGATAAATGTACCTTGCATAAGCTATTTTATGGAAAATATGGAATAATATGAAGGAAAAATGGATGGTTTTGGAGGCAAAAGTATAGTTTATGGAGTGGAAGGAAGCATAAAAATGTACCAACAGTTGTCTTGCTTAGCTAACCCAACTAAGCTTGTAAGAACCTTTGTTTTGCTCATTAAGGTGACAAAAGAGGCACAATAGATTAACGACTCCACTGGGGAGAGGTATCAATTTCCTACCCCATTTGGGTTTTTCTATCTCTTATTTTGGTTTATTTAACCTACAGGTACCTTAACCGGCCCAAGCCGACCTGCAAAACATCCAATTCAAAGCTGAATTGAGAGAATTCCATTCAGAATTTTCTCACGGCCGTGTGATAGGTGTGTTTGGGTTTATTGGCCCACAGTTGTGCATCATGCGCATGTGTGCCAAAATTACTGTGTTGTTCAGTGCCCTCTGTGCACCTGTGCTCAAAAGTCTTTTTCAGTTTGCGCATTGACGCTTAGTGCGCCTCTGTCTACTCTGAGACCCACGCACCTATGCAGAAAAATACACATTGTAAGCCTTTTTGTTATTTGGGGAAGGCCCCTAGCCTTCTTAAAAATGATTTCATGCATGTTGTAATTTGCACCATACTTAGTTCCCTCTCCATATAAAGGGATTAGTCAAAACACATAGGCACTTACGGGGTTTAAAATCATTATTTCCTATTTTTCTTTCATTTTGCCACATGGATGGCTTGCTTTGACTAAGAGTATAAGTTGGAATCATTTGTAATCACATAAAACTTGCATTGGGACCAGAAGTTGTATAACAATCATTTACCATGCTCTTCTCTCACGCTTCAAAGCAACCTTGAGAATCAGAAAAAGGTTGTAGGACAATTTCATCTCCCTTAAAAAGACTAAAACATTTAGGATAGGACAATAGCCCCCTCGGGACTCCTCTTAGTTTATTTTTTCAAAAACATCTCAAGATTGTAACGGGCCCATACATGCCCACATGCTACAAAGATAGGATAGTGTTGAAATTTACTTTCTTAGATTAAATCACTAGGGAAGTTTAAAGGTTTTGTAATAGGCCCATACATGCCCACATGATCACAATCTAGGATAGTTTCAAAGATTTCTTAGATTAGATCACAATAGGGAGTTAAAGGACTAGTAACAGACCCACATTTCCACATGCTAGCTTCCTAGGGACTTTTGAATTACGCAAGGTTGTACCAAAGGCATTTAGTTAATTAGGTAATCAACACTTGTAAGGACCAAGCAAAGTCCACATGCAGCAAGGTGACACCTAATTCATTAAAACATTGGCACACTTTCACTCATTCACACACAAAAGTCACTTATCACTCACATAGTTGTCGTCTCGAAATGTGGAGGTCAAAGTAGGTTTCCTCCAACGGGATTCCAAAACATCCCCCCCTTTTCTTGACAAAAATATCCACTCCCACTTAATTTCAACGAGATTGGCTCACACCCCCAATCTCTCAAACAACCACATCTAATTTATTTTTTTAAAACTCACTAAATTTTCCTCCACAGGAAGTGCCAAAATAAATCTTTTAGTCTAAGTAGGATTTCGGGGATAGGCATCCAAATAACTCCCCGTTATCTGGTTCTCACATTGTCAAAACAATAGAAGTTGTCAAATAGGGAACTGTAAATCCTCCAAGTCAAGTGTTCCTAACACCATAAGGCAGGGAGATACCCATGAAGGGTTGAAGGCTGAGGTCTGGTTGTTCTGCGCATCCCCCCTTGAGGCACCCACCTCTTGGACGAGATCTAGCCCGTGACCCATTTCTTAGGCCGAAAATCTAAATGCCGCACTTTGACCAAGGTACCTAGTGACCAAATTTTAGGACATCTACCTAGGTGGCAATTGTGGGCTGCAATTGCACCTTGATCATATTTTGTGTGGCTATTGGGAAATATCACCATTTCTTTTTGGATATGCTCCCTCTACCCCTCATTATAACTGATCACTTCATCCTTCACTAGTTTCTCTTCTGGTGGCTTCAGACCCCATTGCCGAGTGCTATTGGAAGGTCCAATGCTATTTTTAGAGGAAGGAAATTACGCCTTTTAGGACACGGACATTTGTTTTCTTTGTTTCCCCACACGAACAAAATCCACTTACCCACATATATGCTTCTTTATCAAAACACTTTATGTATGATGCACTTCTGATTACATTTGATTTAGATATATATCGTGTAAAGTTCAAAAAATTGCAAACAAAGGCTCTTGTTTATTTATTACTCTCACTACCATTCGCACACATCCACTTAGCTAGTTAGACATCATAGGGGACCCATAGAACCCCCGTCGTTCCAGATGCTTTCTAAACCTCCCTCCTATTCTAGGGGGAGTTCCTAGTCTTTCCAACTCATCGACCCCACCTTCTCACACTCCAGTGAGTGGCACTATCTTAGGATCAACTTTCCTTGGTTCCACCTTACTTGGGTCCAATTCCCAAGGTGTACCATCCACTTTCTCTCCTTTACATGGAAGCGGGGGGTCAACTTCCTCTCACGGAGAAAGTACAAACCCACCTAGTCCCCCCCAAGGGCCAGGTTCATAGACCACTCACACCATGGTAGGAACTAACCCTTCACCACCACTACAGATGCCATACTTGGCCTCTCTCAATATACTAGATTTAAGCAAACTCACAAATGATCCTATATTGCATGACCCCACATGGCCTGCAATGCCTACCAAACTACCCTCAGATATCCCCAAGTTTGAAGGAAAGGCAGGAGATGACCCTACTAACCATTTCATGACTTTCCACTTATGGTGCTCTTCCAACAACATTATGTATGATTCCATCCATCTACGATTATTTCAATGCACACTCACTGGCCCATCAACCAAATGGTATGTAGACGAAAAATCGAGATCCCATTTCGAGTCCTTAGCCAAAGCATTTTTGACCTTCTTCCAGTTACCAATCCTCCATGACAATGGTCTTGAACTTCTTTCTAATTTTAAACAAACCTCAGCCACACACATCGCTGATCACATTCACGAGTGGCATTGACGATGTAGTTTGTGAAAAGTAGAAACCACCAAACAACAATGTCTTGATTGGTTTCTCATATTACTTGTCTCTCTCCTCGGTAAAGATGTGGCTTCCACCTTCCCTCAATCAAAAGAAGAATCCATCGATAAGGCTCAACAATATGACCTCATCTATTCACAATCAGGGTACTTGTACACAGTACTTCTTGATCTCCCAAAACCCATGCCATTTGGCCAAGATAAACCCAGGATGTCTCACTCAGCAGACGGATTGATTGGTAACACTGCGCACCATGCACCACAACCCCAACAACCACCAATGTATGGCACACCTCAATATCCGTCAGCCTATGAAGGAACCCCTTATTATCCCCCACCCCCTTATCAACAACCATATAGTGTTGCCCTTCCTCCACCCATCAGTGGGCCACTGTCGACACCCACAATACACCCACCTATCCAAACAAGTTTTGGTACTCCCTCTACCTCAACTTATACTCTAAGTACTAGCGAAAGCACCACACCTTCCTATGTACCTTATGGATCATTACCCCAACATAATCCATACTTTCCATTTCCTGGTCCTCCATAGCCCATGGCTCCACCACAAGGATACCCTCATGCTGGGGTGAATTTTGTTCAACCCTCTCCCATTCAGCAATATCAAAATTTTGAACAGCTGAATACGAAAAATCTAACCCATCACCCATCAGTCGAATAATGCCAAAAAGAGAGGAAAAAATTAGAACAATAACAACCCAGGTCAAAGCAAGAATCACCCCCAACAGAACCAACCTACTAGGGGCAACTAGAATCAAGGGAATTAGAACCCCCAAGGGGGCAACAACAACAGGCGTCAAGGGAAAAATAACAATAATCTTCGAACCAACTTCCCTTGTGCCCTTTGCGGCGAGTTCGGTCATTATACTCATCATTGCCCCCAAACCGTTGATTTTAAATGGATGAAAGACTCAAGAAATGGACCACATCCTCCAACACCGCCTGCCCCTCGGTAGGCCCCACAACAATATGTGCAACAACCTCCCCCAGCCATGCTGCAGAACCCCATTTTGCAATAGGGTGTGATGAACACCCAACAGGACATGCAGCCTACCCCACCATAGTTGGGACAATATCTCAACCTAAACAATCTCGCAGATCGTACTATCCTCCTCACTAGTGAGGAAGAAGTCCTTCTACAAACATGTAGTCTTCAATATCGTGCACCCGTTGAGTCTCCTCCCATTCCCCCTGAAACAATCCCAACACCAATAGGACCCTCGTTGGTGATTCCTCGCCTTAACACGGAAAAACCTCTTCATGTCCCTCGCATCCCATTGTGCAGGAATGTCCACAACCCGCAGGCTAGGGAGGCTCATAATTACAGTTTGGTCGATGATTAGCACAGTCCTCGGTCTCCATGTCAGTCTTAGATGTACTTCAAACTTGTCCCACTCAGCGAAAGTCATTACTTTCCGCCTTGGGGGCAGTCGACCCTGTGGATATCCAACTTATCACATTTGATATCGACAACGGAGAACCTCACCTCCGCATTCTCATTGCTTTTCAAATCCCCGTTAAAATTCATAACATTACAGTTCATCGGTGCATCATCGATGAAGGCACATCCACATGCATCATGTCCAAGTCTGTATGGCAGAAACTTGGTTCCCCTGAACTCATACCATCTGTGATTACCTTAAGAGCTTATGACGGACGACCATCTTCTCCTGAAGGGCTCTTCCAAAATGTCCCTGTAGAACTCGAGGGCAAGACCATTCTCATTGACATTGAAGTTATTGACACCCCACTCGATTACAATATCTTGTTCGGTCGTAGCTACATGTACGCTATGAAGGCAGTTGCCTCTTCCGTCTTTCGAACCATGATGTTTCCCCATAACGAGAAGATCATTACAATTGATCAAGTTTCACATTATGAGACTAACCCTTCTGCCAACATCGATAACATTCTCCCCCTTGTCCACACTAATCCTGAAGCATACCCACTCATCAAAATGGGGCCCAGAATTTTCAAAGACCCATCATTGTTAGGAACTTACCATGGTGCCCCATCATTCCTTTATCCTTCCAATCAAGTATGTGTCGTATCGTCCAAAGGAACTGACATTTAGGATACCCTTCCTCCCAGGGAGGCTTCTCTCATAATTGACGTCCCACTAGTCACAGAGCCCCTCCCTCACGAGCCTCCTGCGAACTCATCTACTCCACTAGTTCATGATTTCACCTCCCCCCAAGTCCATATCCTAGTTTGGGAGACAATTCCCCAAGCCATTACTCAAGTCCCCTTCTTTTACCCTCCACCAGGTGTACAAGCTTTCCAAGTAGCCGCAACGCTTACTCTCCCTAATATGGTGTTGGCAATCCCAGTTTGGTATTTACATCCACCAGAGATGGTTCCTCAACCATCCCTTCCCCCCCAAATAGAAGGAATCCCAATGCAGGTTCTCATACTCACTCCCACCATACCCTCTACACCTCCACTCACTAACCTCCCTGCCACAGCTATGGGTAGGTGAAAGAAGAAGGAGCCCATAGCTCCATTTCCCCCATGTGTCCAACTTTCGTGCATGCTATGTGAGAAATATGGACACCCAACCAACAAATTCCCATCTCTACCCGAGTTATGTAACCTAATTCAACTCAATCAAACACCATCATCGTTCATCACTTTAGCAAGTACTGTCGCTACCTCCCCTAACATAAGTAGCAAAGGGCTGCGAACCAAATTCTCTTGCGCCATATGTTTAGAATATGGACATTATACACACCATTACCTAGTGTTACCTCAATTCTGACATACATTAGTAGCAGTACACCAAAGCTTCTAGCATGAATCCAGTCCAGCTACATCATCCCCACCAAACATCACTGACATCCATTATGTCACAACTTCAGTCAATGAACGCATGAGATGCCCTTACTCTCCCTGCGAATCCTTAGATCATTGTACATATCAATGTCCCATGATCATTGAATACAGGCAACGCCAAATGACCCTGATTCAAACCCCTAAACCCACTATAGAATCGATGATTAACCTTACCCCATCACTAGAGATTCTTCACATTATTTCTCCTGAACCAGAAGCACTCCCTATTCCTCCATGGTTCTTGGATGACTTATACAAGGATTTACCCCCAAATCCCCCCAATTCTCCCATTCATTTCCCCATGGAAATTTTACGCCCAACTACCACTAATAATCCTTGGTATCTCGATATTTGGTTTATGTCGAGCGAACCATCACAATCTCATTGTGTCATTCCCCCTGCATCTTCATCATCAGAAGACAACCACACGGTGACAACCACCGATATCACTCTTTTCGATCCCTTGTATTCTCGAAAATTCTACTGTGACGAGGACATACTCGAGGAGTTAACCACCCCCAACTACCCATGGGATGCGCTACACCATAGAGGACTCTTATTTTCACAGGAAGCCTTCACACCTCCTAACCAGTGCCCCATATACACAGTCGAAAATAAGGATTTTATCCCATCAGGACATATCGACTGGTTCAATAATCCCATTCCTGCCCCTGATGCTTTTGAAGAAGGCAATATGGACAACATCTCCCCCACCATCAAAATTGATATTTCCATCAAAAATGGAGTCGTCGAGGAAATCACCATTGGCACCACATGCACTCCTCAAGAAATCACCGCCTATAAATCCCTCTTCCAAGAATACCGGGATATTTTTTCATGGTCATACACTAAGATGCCTAGCCTTGATCCCTCTATTGTCGAACATCACATAGACACTTGGCATGATATTACACCAGTTCACCAAAAACAACAACCGCTACACTCGTCCAAAGCCATGGCTATCAAAGACGAGATTGACAAATTATGTGTTGTTGTGTTCATCTACCCCATTGCTTATACCTCATGGGTTTCCAACCCTATACCCATTAACAAAAAACATGGCATTATCCGTGTATGTATGGACTTTCGCGATCTCAATCACACTTGTCCCAAAGACAACTTCCCAACACCTTTCATCGATCAAATTATCGATGACTGCACAGGCCACGAGGCTTTATCCTTCATGGACGATTTCTCTGGCTATAACCAAATCCAAATCCACCCAGCCAATCGATACAAAACTGCATTCACCACCCCTTGGGGTACTTTTTCATATCGTGTCATGCCTTTTGGCCTAAAAAATGATAGCACAACTTTCCAATGGGCTATGACATACATTTTTCATGATCTAGCTCATATCATCCTTGCATACTTGGATGACCTCACAGCTCGATCCAAAAAAGGTGCCCAGCATCTTGATGATTTACGGATCAACTTCCAACGGTGTCGTCAGTAAAACATCTGCTTGAACCCCCTCAAGTGCATATTATACATCACTGACGGGCGCCTCCTCAGATTCATTGTTTCCCAAAGCGGTATTACCATGGACCCCCTCAAAGTCCAGGCCATCACAGAAATTCCCCCCCCAAGAATTTACGCCAACTCCATAACCTACAAGGAAAAGCTAACTTTCTACGGCTATTTGTACCAGACTATGCTACTCGAGCACATGGTTTCCTTCGCTTACTATGCCATGACATCCCATTCAATTGGGATGAGCATGCCCAAAAAGAATTCGATGATCTTAAAATGGCACTCTCCAACACCCCTTTAATTAGTTCACCCGACTATAATCGTGACTATATCCTCTATATATCAGCATCAGCTGTCTCAGTAGTAGGATTTCTCGTTCAAATTGGTGATGACAATTGTGAGAATGTCATTTTCTACATTAGTAAAAACCTCTCAGGGCCACCCTTGAAGTATAATCACGAAGAGAAACTATCCCTTGTAGTCATCCTCGCAGTCCAGAAACTGCGCCATTACATTCTTCTTCGCACAACCAAAGTCATAGCAGATTCCAACCCCATGAAATACGTTCTCAATCATCAGCAAATTAATGGCATATTTGCCTGATGGATCATTATCCTCCAGGAGTACGATCTCAAATTTTCAACACCCAATAGAAAGAAAGTTATTGTCCTTGCTGAACTTGTCACAGCCTTCCCCTCTGATACTACCAGTGCCCCCGTCAATACCAACTTCCCTCATGAACATCTCTTTTACATCACTTCGGATGATCCTTGGTATGGCGACCTCCTCGTCTACCTTCGAACCCAAAAGTTCGGTAACCACCTCTCACGAGATGATCGTCATCGTATTCACCACCAGGCCCCCTGATATCTCCTCATCGAAGATATCTTATATTGGTAAGGGGTCGACACCATACTCCGTCGATGCTTGACTATTGATAAGGCTGATAGAGTCTTCAACGAATGCCATAGTGGCGCATGCGGGGGCCATCTCTTGGGGATGTCCACTGCTCAGAAAATCATCCGCGCAGGTTACTTTTAGCCTACATTGTTTCATGATTGCATTCATGCCGTGAAGCGATGCGATAAATGTCAGCTTTAAGCCAACAAAGCATGAGCACCACCTGCTCTTCTCCACCTAGTCATTACTGCAGGCCCCTTTTGTAAATGGGGCATCAACTTCATGACTTGTAATCCCCCATCTAGAAATGGAAATAAATACATCATTGTCGCAGTCGATTACTTCAAAAAATGGGCTGAAGCCATGCCTACCTTCAACAACATCGCTGACACCATAGCGTGTTTTTTCTTTAATCACGTCATATCTCTCTTTGGAGTACCACTCCAACTAGTCTCCGATCACAGGAAACATTTCGAGAATGAGATTTTCGTTGAACTCTCATCCCAGTTAGGATTCTCCCACGAGTTTGCCTCACCATATTAACCTCAATCCAATGGACAAGTTGAAGTAGTTAACAAAGTCCTCAAGACCATGTTATAGTGCACGGTTACTAAACATAAGACCAATTGGCATCTTATGTTATTTTCCGCGCTATGGGTTTACCGTACGACTGTGAAAATAACCACTGATTTCACACCATTTCATCTAGTCCACGGGGTCGAGCCCACTCTTCCTATCGAGTGCGAAATTCCTGCCTTACGCACCGCAATTGAGCTATCACCCAAAATTGCTCCAATGGAGCAACGTTTGTTGAACTTAGAGTCTCTGGATGAAGATTGTCAATCGTCATTACAGAACAATGAAGTAGCCAAAAAATGGTCAAAGGCCACCTTTGATCACCATGTCAACCTTCACTCCTTTTATGAAGGCGACCTCGTCCTACTTATGATATCGCTCACAATGACCTCAGTCATGGAAAATTTGAGTCACTGTGGCATGGCCCCTACATTATCCAACATTGCCTCACCAAAGGTGCATTCATCCTTAGCCCCTGGGGAGCCATTTTTTCCATACCCCGTCTAGGTACACATGCTCATGTTCAAAATTATCAAATAAATGCTTGTATGTTCAATTCTCTTCAGATATTTTTCACGCCGGGTATTTGTTTTTCATGTGTTTAGGTACATGGTCATCATACACCAGCTCAACCCCTTCAGTTATATAATCAACACTGGCATGTAATCATTCCCTCTGAATCTCAATTGCATCTCCAGTCACACCCTCTAAAATTTGCCTTTAGGGTCCCCATATCCGGCTCTGGAGTACTGCCACCTCCATTTCATTTTGGGTATTGTCACCTGGTAGCACTCTCCCCCACATGAGTTTTCCCATTCATAGACCCCTTGGCACTTTGACACTCATGCTATTTTCAACCCTTTAGGAATGGGAGTCCTGATAGTCTTACATCATGTCGTGAATCAGCCACATATTCCTTCTCCTCATTTTGCTAGCCTACCCACTAGACTCCCAGGGAACTTCCTCACAGATTATTTTGACTGCACTCCCGCAACATCATTTACCATCCATTTCTCCCATCATCAGTCTGTACATCCTCAGATTTCACTCCATACATTACCCTACTACAGAAACCAGCCTACGGGCCCCCCCACTCTCCACTTGTTTTTTCCACCAACTTGCGCCATCCCCAAGCCAAGCCCTCCTACACTGGGGCACCCATTTATGTATCTGCATTATTATCCCCACAGATTTTTTAATTCTTTTTGTAATTAAGCCATTATTTCTAGCATGTTACATAGCTTTTTGTTGTCACCTTTGGTGACCTTCCTGGAAAGCGCAACCCATGTCTCCCTTGGTTGGGGAACTCCTTATAATCTACTCTTATTTACATCGTCCATATACTCCAAGTATCCCACAGGCCACCTACCGCTTCTCTCTGAGTTTTTTCACTTTGTCCTGCGTCTGACACAACTTATCCCACGTCTTGTTGTCCCCCTGACACTCGACCTATTTGAATGGTTGCAGCCACTTATACTTCACATATACCCCCAACCAAGGGTAGTCTTGAGTCTCCACACATCTTGAATTTGTCCATGTACCTCCTCAGTTCCTAACCCCACCTAGTATATTTCACAAAGCCCTTTGATTCTTGGAGTCGCATCCCCCTTTTGTCAACATCAACATAGTTTCCAGAAGGGCAACAACATCTTGACTCTCATTTCCTTTCCAATGAGAGGTCTCAGACGGCACAGGGAGAACCATAATTTCTCTCTGTTGTCGTTGAACCCCATAAAATTCGACTTCAACACTTTCTCATGTTACGGTGGGTCTTACTTTGCGACTATTGCAGTTGTTTCTTATATTTTCCGAAGACCTCTGAACTTGGCGGGGCTATCAATGCCTACAGAATCTGTGATACTTCTTACAAGTGTCATTTCCTATTGTTCAGAGTATGTTCCTCCTCAAAATTTTCCTCTGCCTTTATCACAACCACCCCTGAGGGTGTTGAATTTGTCTACATAAACAAACAGTTTTAGTTACTATACAACACCCTTCTTTTTTGAGTTACATGACACAAGCATGGGGCATGCCCGCCTCGTTTTGACACAATTTATTTTACATACCTTATGGAAGGTTGGGTCCTACAGGCTCCCTTCTCCCTCCAACGGGTCACTCTTGATACTCTCATTATCTCTCTTTATTACAACGACACTCTCAGTAGAAGAAACATTGATAAATTTTGGCTATACGTATGCTCCTAACCTCATCCATCAGGGGGCATCTGTTATCATTGAAATTTCGTCCACAAATGGTTACAGGAATCTAGCATCTTCAAACAGCTATGAGTTCACTCATGGACCAAAATTACCAAAAAAACATTTCCAAAAGGTCCAAAACTATACAAACAATTATAAAATTAAGGTGCACTATGACTACACAGGGCGCGTGCACACATGCGCCATCCAGAAACACAAGAAAAGTGCACATGTGCACGATGCGCGACTGTGGTCACTAAAAGTTGCACACACCTGAGAAATGACGCATTTATGAGATTGGTCGGCCTCCCACCCACTTCTGGTTTAGCTTCCAAGTTGATTTGACATCCAAATCTCAGATGGATCCGACTAGGTGGCTGGTGAAAGTCCTAAAAATGCCCTAAATAGCCTCTTTTTGCACTAAAAGTTGGTTGTACAATACCTCAAAGTGGTGCTATAAAAAAAGGCCATGGGTGCACTACATTTTCAAGGAATTCATTTGCAAGGTTATGCTTCTACTATTCTCTTGGGGAATCCTCTTTTCTCATCAAGAGAATACTAGCATCATTCCATTTGGGCAATCCACCTCACCTTTTGAGTGGATTAACTTGGGATTCCTTCACCATTTCTTTCAAAGTTTCAAAGTTGTAAGAAGAGCTCAATTGTGGGGGTCCAAGAGCCCTCCCTTGGAGGAAAAAGGGACCCAAAGTCCTCTTTCTTCTCGGTGTTTTCTTTTCACTAGTACAATCCTTTCCATTGGTGACATGAGTCTTATTGGTTTCTTGTTCTTATGTCCTTATACTCAATAGTTTAGTTGTTCTTTCCTTTCTTAGTTTGAAATTTAGCTTAGTCTTTTATGTTTCTTTTTCTAACCCTTTCCTTCACTACTGTCTTTCTTAGCTAACCCAACTAAGTTTGTAATCACCTCTGTTTTGTGCATTTATGTGACAAAAGAGGCGCAACACTAGGGTTATCATATTAAGGAAAATATTGGACAAGATGCCATGATGGTACCGAAATTTGATGGTTACACATTAGAAAATGGCGGATTGATGAGGTATAACAACAAAATTTACGTACCTCCTAATGACAAATTAAGAAATTTGATCTTGAGAGAAGAACATTGAGCAGTGTACATGGCTCATCTAGGAGTCGCGAAGATTAAGGAATACCTTAAGCCTTTATTATTCTAGAAGGGAATGAAAGAATACATTGTTATTTATGTGGTGAGATGTCTATAATGTCAGGAAGTGAAATATGAACATAGACATCCGGCAAGATTATTACAGCCACACGTTATTCCGGAATCGAAATGGGAGGTCATTTCAATGGAATTTATTGTTGAATTTCCACTGACAGCAAGGAGACATGACTCGATTTTTGTGGTATTTGACACTTTGACAAAGAGTACACACTTTATCCCTGTATGTACAACGTATCAGGCACTAAACATAGCCAAAGTTTTTTTTAGTGAGGATGTGAGATTACATAGTTTACCAAGAAGGATCATATCCGATCGAGGATCGGTGTTTACAGGAAAATTTTGGACCAGTTTCCAAGAGGCTTTGGGAACACAACTAAACTTTAGTACAACATATCACCCTGAGATAGACGAGCAGACAAAAAGAACGAAGCAAATTTTGGAAGATATGTTGTGTATGTATGTAATGGACCAACAAAAATCTTGGGAAGATTTATTTCCACTAATAGAGTTTGCTTACAACAACAACTATCAAAGCACCATTAAGATGGCATTGTTTGCGTTTCTTTACGAGTGACCATCTTGGAGGTCGTTGAGTTGGGATCGACTCGGGGATAGGTTACTAGTAGGACCAGAAGTAATTAAAGAAATGGAATAACAAATGAAATCGATAAGACAAAGGATTAAAGAAGCGCAAGATCGGTAGAAGAGTTATGCCTATGCGCATCATGTTGACTGTAGTTGTGAAGTTGGTGACCGAGTTTTCTTGTGGGTGAAATCGCACAAGAGTTTGATCAATTTTGGAAAGGGTTTTAAACTCTCTCCTAGGTTTGTGGCACCTTTCGAAGTTGTGGAAAAGAAAGAAACCATGGTTTATCGACTAGCCTTTCCTGATTCTTTGAGGCGTATGCATGATGATTTTCATGTATATGTTTTGAGAAATTATGTTAGTGATCCTACAAATTTGATTGACATGAGTTATTTGCAGGTGTCGGACAAGGGTGCTCTCACGGTGGAGCCAATCCTCATTTTGGACCATCGCATTCGACAGTTTCGGTGTCAAATAGTCAATTAGGTCAAGGTCCAGTGGGACAATTATAATCCACACTCGACTACCTGGGAGGACGCATATGATATGTGTCAGCAGTTTCCTTCCTTGTTTAATAGATTAGACATGAAGATATATGTCAGATACTTTTAACTACTTGTGTTTTATATACTGTGCAACTTCGAGACAAATTTTAAAACAAGAGGGGGTGTATGTAACATCCCCATCTATGAACACACTTTTATCGACTTATTCTTCGAGAACACTTGTGTGCAAGTGATCTGGTTACGATGCATGGTGATTTTGTTTCGGTTATGGATTGTACATGATGATGATGATGATGTGTTGTGACTTATTAAATATGTATCTATTAACAGATGTTATTGACGAGTTTACCTGAGTGTGTAGGACACTTGACAAATTATGGATGTTGATGGCATCAATGGACCTCCTTGGACTCCGAGCTGAGTCAGGGAGTGGATTATATTTTTGTTTGAGTATTTCATTTTACGGATATATGACATGTAATAAATTATAGTATTATTATTTATATTGATCATTGACAATGTTTTTTCAATGGATGCAGGCTAACGATGCTTGCTAATCTGACTCACATAAGGAGTAAAGGGGCCATGCAAACCAAACCATACATTGAGGGAGAGGTGTGACAGAGTCCTTGTCACAACCTACTAGCACTCTCGTCATGGATTGAATTGTAAGTTAATGATTACTTAGTTCGAGAGGTCCACGATATCGTCAAGGTAGATTGAGACAGTCTCTCACAAAGATTTCTAAGGTGTGTGCAATAAGGAAGAGTCCTTATTCTTGAGAAGACCTTACTCTATCACAAGGTCAGTCGAGTGGAGTGTTGAATCCAAGGGTTGGAAAAACTACCAAAACCAGTCAAAGGTGAGTGGCACCCTTAGAGCACAGAGGTGTGCTTTGAAGGGCACGTCGTGTAATTAAAAAAAAAAAAAACTTGAGTCAATTAATCTAGCTGGCCTAGAAAACTTTGAGTTTATTTGACATTGTCGGATTTAAAATAATTAATTAAAGAGTGATTTTATTAATTATAAATCCCAATAAAAGACTAAGCCTAAGTCTAAGTTTAGTTATGGGACTAAAATAGAATGTTAAATAAAATAAAATTTTGGAGATATATCAATCTAAAGAAAAAGTGAGATAAATCTAACAGATTTGATATAATGCACATCTGTGCAAGAAAATATTAAAATGGAATTTTAAAATAAGAAATAAATAAAGTAGGAGAGAATAGGTGTATGCATAGGATGGTATCTAGAGTCTAGCTACCACTAGGCTAACTAGAAGAAGACTCATATTCAAAGTCTAACTAATATCTAGTTAGGAGACACTCATTAATTGAGAATCTGGGGAATAAAGAGACAATAAAGAGCGATTTTAGGAACACATTGGGGAATGTGAGGGAAATTGAATTTTAATTAAAATAAAATATGTAATTACTTGTGCAACTTGGGGAGAGGGTGACAAGTGAGAGGGTGAATAATCCTAATTTATTTAATTAAAAATTTAATTAATTGTTCATGTGGACATGTGTCAGTGAGGAAATTCCTATAAAACAAATGGTCTAGATGGGAAATGGATCACACTTGTTATTGGTAAAGTTATGCTGCCAAAATGGATTTTGAACTCTATTTTACTTGTGAGAGTTGGGAAACGAAGTTTGAGGATAGAGTGGTAGCTCTCCCTTGCGAGGAAAACTTGGAGCTATAGTATTTCTGGTTTTTGTGCTTGGCCCCTTTGCAACTCGGGGGGCTAAGGGAGAAGAAGAGTACCCCTAGCGTTGGTTGGGAGGTACCGGTGAAGTCTCTATGTTTGGAAAACGGGATATCAAAAGGAATGATAGTTGCTATAGAACATATTCAAGGACCATATTCGTTGGTTACAATATTCTTATTTTAGATTTGAATTTGTAATAAGATAAAATTGCTTATATAGTTTTTAGAAATTGTTGAAAATTGTATTGTATTTTTGATATTGTATTAGCAAGTTATGATGGTTTTGTGTAATAAATACAGAGAAATTATAGTATGGATTCCATTCAATTTTCAAACTAAATAGATTCAAATTATTTATTTGTTGCTTGAGTTGCATATCATAAATTTAATTTTATATTATCTTAATAAATAAAAAATCCCAAAACGAATTCGTAGTTCATATATTCATTGTGTAAATTGTTTGATGGATCTCTCGGATCACCCTTGCATATGTTATAGGATCATGGAGTGAATTGATTTCTTGATGTATTTCATTGTCTGTTGAGTTAATTTTAATTTATCAGAATTTAGTGTCGGATCAGGTATCGGATCAAGTGTTGGATCGGGTGCCTGATCAGGCTATGCACCGTTTCAAGGACTAGATTAGGTGCATACAACTTTAGTTTTGTTGCTCTATTCCTTAGTGCCTTGTGTTTGAATTGGGCGTTGACTATTGTGTGTTATATAAGTTGGGTTGGGAAAATTTATAATGAATTGATTGACACTTCCAAACCCTTATTCGAATTCTAAATTCTGAAAATAAAATTATGTTTACAATCTTATGTACAGTTCTGAATGCATTTCTGATACAAAAAGAAAACTAGATTCGTTGCTCATTATAATTTTGAAGACTTTGAGCTTTGTTTTTAAATCATTTTGTTGGTGGGGAAGCTTCGTGTTGATTTTTATTAATTGGAATCAATTTGTAGTGCAAGATTTGAATTCACATCTTGATATAATCCTTTAAATTATTTTTACTGATACTGGATTTTCGTGGTTTAGTTCCATTCTTTCAATC
Source organism: Picea engelmannii (assembly GCA_009831015.1). Classification (NCBI taxonomy): domain Eukaryota; kingdom Viridiplantae; phylum Streptophyta; class Pinopsida; order Pinales; family Pinaceae; genus Picea; species Picea engelmannii. Next base: position 809,724 of record ML779790.1, read on the forward strand.
CTAAATTTTCTAATTTCCAGGTTCTTATTTTTAGTCTTGGTACATCTTGAACAATTTCCTCATGTCTCTTGAACCTATACCATTCTCATATTTCAACTCCTACCATTTTCAAAATATTTATTTGTTTCCTGTCGATTATAATTCGAATTTATAAGAAATTTAGTTATGTTTCAAGGTTTGGATCATGTGTCGGATTAGGTGTTGGATCCAGGGTTGGATTAGGTTTCATATGGCAACGTCTCTCTTTGAATTAATAGTGTTACTTAAATTGTTTGTGTCTGGTTTAACCATTTCTTGTTAGCTAATATTTATATTGATTTTCCTCATTTTAAAACAGTGGTAACATTTGTAGATGTTAACTTCAATAAGGGTGAGTTGCTACTATATTTCTAGAACTAATAACTATGGTCGATGTTTTTCTTATATTATAAACCATGAATTTGAAAGGGGACTGGTTAACTGCCTTTTTAATTGCAACTCTTGTCTTTTGATTTCAATTTCATTTTCCTTAAATTTAATTTCTATTTATCAGTAATTTAGTGTTGTTTCAAGTTCTGGAACAAGGCCTGGAACAAGTGCCAAATCAAATGTCAGATCAAGTGTCGGAATAGGCGTCAGATCAAGGGTTGGATTGAATTCTAGAACTTTGTTGGTTGAGAGATTTGCATGTTAGCCTTCTCACTTAGGTTTGGTTCCTTTAAGTGGATCTGTTGTTTACTCTTAAATAAAGATGTGAAGTGATTGATTCTTCTTTTAATAATCTTATATAAATCTTTGTAAGCTAGCATGTGAAACTTTATTTGATTCTTAAATATGAATTGATTTTCTTAATTCCTTAAAATGGATATGTAATTAGTTAAATTCTTGATATATTACTTGCTATGATGAGATCATCTTATAGTCTTTTTACTTGGATTGAAGGTTGGTGTAAATCCTTATTAGTGTGTAATATGATGTTGACCTTATTTAATAATTTTAATGGTTATGCAATGTATGGAAGCATTGAGTTGGTATGTATGGCTCAATGAAGATTGATCTTCTTATGATAAATGATAAGGTAAAGTAACACTGAATCTTCATATATATTGTTAATAAGGTTTGGGTCTTCTCATGGTTCTTTTAAATCGTATGCATGCAGCTTGAATGCTTATTATTGCTATTTATGATTAATTTCTTATAGTTAGAAAGGGTACTTAAAATGGTATTGAATTTTTATGTTGTCCTTAAGGAAGACATTTAATCTTCTAATGGGATTTCATGATTGGAAGTGTACCTAGTATTTGAATTACTTTGTATTCTTAATTAAATTATATCATGTTAGTAAGGTACATGGTTGAGCTACATAGGGGTTGTAATTATTGTAGATTTTTTTATTCTCGATTGATGCTTGACCTTGATTGAGCTTGAACTGACAAGATACTAATGAAGATTAGAATTAGATCCCTATCCACTTCTAAGATTGTACTTATTCTCTTGTGGTTCATACCTTCTCTATGTATTATACTCTTTATTTATTGCACTTAATTTTGCGTAGAAGATTGATTAAGTATAGTAGGGTATTCCATTCTACATGAGGAATTGAAGGATTGATATGGCTGATCAATCTAGCCTTTATTATGGTTTATGATTGGATTAATAGGATTTAGATACTTCCTTTTTCCTTAGAACAATCACCTGTCCTGAGACCTTAAATGGTCATATTCAATCGGATGAATCTTGGAATTGAGCGTTGCTTATGTGTCTTGGAGGTCCTAACCATGAAGGATAGGTTGGGGGGGTAGCTTCCTTATGTTATCATTATGAGATACAGTTGATTGAATAATAGTGATGTTATTTTTAGTTGATTGTGATGAATTTGATTGTGTGTTAATTAATATATGTTGTGACGCATGTCACTTGTCGTAACGTTTGTTTCAAAAAAAAAAAAAAATGGTTTACCTCTTTTGTACATCACTTGTGTTGTCGTAATGGAGGGGACGTTATAGGAACATTGAGAGGGGTTCATCATTCTAAGATGACCCAATCCTCCTTGCTAAAATATTTGATTTGAAATAATAAGCCTTAACTTGATCCCAAGGAAGAATCGGTTAATGAGAAAAGGAATGGACCAACCACCTCAACGAATGGAAGCATGGAGGGATTGGATGGGATAGTAGGAAGCTACCAACCAAAGGTACAATAGATTACCAAGTCAGTATCCATATTAACCCATGGTTCCTTATGATAGAAGGAAGAGGACAATCCAGAACCTTCTTGTGGGAAAAATGCGTGCAAGAGAGGTGCATGGGGTTGACGGAGAAAGAGATTCTGAGATAAAGATACTAGTCGCAAGACTATTCTGAGATCCCAATAACCCATCCTGAGTTGAGAGGGCATGAGCTTGATTTTGGAGAAACATCTAATAAACCTCAAAGAGGCCTGAGCTGGGAAAGGTAAGCCAGGATACGAAGGAAAAATCATGTAATTTCAAACACAAATTAGAATATTGGAGAAACATCTAATAATTTCAAACCATTTCCTAGCCCCTTCTTGACTTGATCACACGACGTTGGATTTCATCACCAACTAGTACGATCATCGAGAGAAGTTTTGTCTGCTTGGTTGATTCCTAGATTTTATTAGCGCATGTTGTTTCTTTTTGTTAGTTGGCCCTAGATTTTTAGTGTGTTCTGTTTTTCTCCACAATTGAGCCCGTAGATGATAGAGGTCTTCACCGATCACGTAGGATGCAAGGGCTACCTCTGGAGGGCTATCAACCCTTACCTCCTAACCCTCCAGAAGACAACTACTGTAGAGAGGTAGAAAATCAATCTGACGCTGGAAGTGCTATTGCTCCTCCGTTAGATAACCCAGAAGGTGCCTTGGTCACGGTTGAGAATCCCACTACATCTGTGTCGGTAACCCCTCTCGAACCACTTTTGGTTCGTTTAGACTCCCTTGGGAACATCATAGACGAAGAGATCCCACGATTACCGGAGAGGATATTTACTAAAACATATATGGGATCCACAGAACCAATCTTTGGTGACAAGTATAGGACTCCTGTTCGTCCTAGCACCATAGTAGAAATCAATCCCACACCTGCTCGTTCTGTATGGAGGACTTCATCGGGACGCGATCTCTATGAACATTTCAAATCCTTTCGACAACCCTTTCAACCTCATGACCCTCCTAGTGAAACAGGACCATCCGGTCAAACCATGAATCACCCAGTCGATCAGGTTATTCACCCTACTACTACACCAGTGCAAGTCCATTCTAATGCTGGACTCATCACCTCTACTCATCCCCAAAGCACTTCAATCTCTACCCCCATTTCTACAATCTTTTACTCTACAGCTCCACATGTTCCACATGATCCTGCTGGGACATCTTCTCACCCGGGAATGCAGACCCCTACTAGCCAAACACAACCAGCTGAAGGGAAACCACCATCCAATGAACTGTTACCTCCTGGAGGACTACCTTTCCATCGCGGGCCTACCCCTCCCGGGGGACAATCCCCTTTTCATGATCCTCCTAGAGGGCAACCTTCATTTTCCAGTCATGCCTCCGTCGTAAATCCACCGCTGGCAAGGGGGAAACCCTCATTTGCTGGAAACCCTTCAAAATCCTAGGGAGTATCTTTAGGAGGCACTTTTACTCAACCCCATGTTGGGGGGCACTTGTATAATAACCCACTAGGAGGAGTATTTAATCATGTCCCTTCCGGAACATCTTATGGGCAATCTTATCCAGGCGGCATCCCAAACACCACCTGGAGTTCTCCGGGACCACAATCTTATCTTCCTCATGGGATTCATGTGTATCTGCCTCCAGGATCTACTACTTACTATTCTCAAGGGAAATTTTTTTATCCTCCTCACGGGCAAATAAATCACCCGGCCTATAATGTTTAGAACCCACCGAGTTATGCCAATGTTTCTTATGCACCATCGAATCCTTCGTATCCTGGCTAGCAACAATCGTATGTAGGAGGACCTAATAGTTACAACTATCTACCTAACCCAGTCTATGGTCCTACTGGTGTTCCTATGCCGCACCAGTATCATTTGAAAATTAATCAACAAATACCTTTCCTTGCAACTCTAGATCTCCTAGACTTGTCTCAATTAACTAATGATCCTATTTCTCATTCACCAGTTTGGCCAGTCATTCCAGCTAAACTTCCTTCTGATATTCCGAAATTTGACGAAAACCCTGGCGAATATCTGAACAACCATGTGATGACTTTCCATTTTTGGTGTTCATCAAACTCCCTCATGGATGATTCTATATGTTTGCGTCTTTTCCAGCGAACACTTACCGGTTCAGCAGCAAAGTGGTATATTGAACTACCACGTGCTTCTTTTCATGATTTCAATTCCCTTGCCATGTCTTTCCTCACGCACTTTCAACTGCCTATTCGCTACGAGATGGGTACTGAACTCTTGACCTCCCTTTGTCAAACTAAATATGTGCATATGTCTGACCATATTCATGAGTGGAGGCAACGATGAACGATGATCAAGACAGTCATTCCTGACATACTATTGGTGGAATGGTTTACTAAATCACTGTTACCCCCGATCGCATGCGATGTCGCTATGGGTGGTGCAGTCACAGAGGAACAAGACATCGCTCGGGCTCAGTATTTAGATTTGGTTTATTCCCAATCTGGTACTTTGTATGATTTGCTTCTGAATGCTTCTTGAGCTAATACCGGTCCTTCTAAGTCGTCATCCTCATCTCATGCAGATGGTGTTATCGGTTCCATCAAAACTCAATCTACTTCCCAATTGCTCACACTCTCCTCTACCTCCCCTCAAACTCAGATCTCTGAGGTGAATGCAGTTCAATCCGCCCCTTCACAACAATCCAGAGGTAATAAGAAGACAAAGAATAAATAAAAAAATAATAATGAACAACCTAAAAATAAAACACCTGCTACCGAAAAGAAACCACAACGGAAACTGAAATTCCCATGTATCATTTGTGGTGATGATCACTACACTCAAGATTGTCCACTTCACAATGAAGTGGCCAAAATTTTCCAAGGGAAGTCACAACCCACTGTGCTTACTCAACCTTTTCCACAACAACAATCCATGGTTGCTCAAACCCCCTCTCCTGGGGGCAATTCTAGCGATCCTCATGATGAGGCCTCATCGAGTGCACATATTTATATGTTTAATGGGATCAATTTGACCACTCTCTCTAAGACATATGACACACCAGGTAACCCTGACAAAGGAAAAGACACTAACAGTGCCGGTACTTTACCGGATCCATCATCGTCCTCCGTCAGTCTTCCATCGGTTAATCCTCCGTCTGGACCACTTCAGATTGAGAAACCCATGTTCGACTCTATATTACACCCTCCTAATAGAACTATCTGCAAAGCTACCTTTAATCCTAGTTCACGTGCCGCCCAGAACTACAACATTGTTGAAGATTTAGCTCAAGCACCGTGTGCTATGTCTGCGTTAGAAGTTCTACAGCACTACCCCAATCAACGTATAACGCTCTTGGCCTCTCTTGGTGTTGTTGATCCTGAGTCATCCAATCAGATCATGTTTAACCTAGACAATTATGCATCTCGACTCTCCCACCAACTTGCTTTCCAAGTTGATGTTGTTATTCACAATCAACAAATACACCGAACTATTCTGGATGAGGGAGCCTTGACTTGTGTTATGTCTTTAGTGTGTTGGAAAGGTTTAAAATCACTAGCACTCAACAAATCCCCAATGATGTTACGCACCTTCGACGGGTGAGGTTTTCATCCCCATGGGCTTTTACAGTCCCTGCCCATCCAATTAGGTGGCAAAACTATTACTGTTGATGTCGAGGTGGTTGATGCTCCCCTTGATTACAACTTGTTACTTGGAAGAAGTTGGTTTTATGCTATGACTATCGTTGCCTCGTCATTTTTATGATGTGTCCAATTTACTCATCAAGGAAAAATTGTCACTGTTGATCAGTTGGATTTCTGCACAACCGATGCTCGCATTCCCGCTACCAACAATATTCCTTTCTTGGGAGACCACAAGATCACATATGAAAATGTTGGTGTTGGCTTACTAAAAGATTCTAGCCTCATGGGTACCTTCCCTACACCACTTCCTCCGACTACACATCATATTGCCACCATTGATATGATTTCGATCGCGGCTTATCAATCTTTGGAATCATCTGACCCTTGAATTGTCACTTGTCCATTGGAATTCGATGCACTAGGTGACACCGTGCCACCTAGTCCAGCCGAAACGTCATACGTTTCTACCCAATCCACTTCTCCCTCGTTGGATGCCCAACAGCTATTGGCACTTGATAGTTCCTCAATGCAATCACGGTTGAATTCCTTGTCATCTGCAATCGACTGCATTTCCCCAATTTTTCCTTTGGATAAATCTCTTCCAGAAATGCTTCATATCGACAAGTTACCTAGGGATCATAACCATCACCGATCCTCTTTTCTTCCCCCTCGTGAAGAAATTAGGGAATATATACAGTTTATCTCCACTCCTAATGTTGATTTTTCATCATCTCCCATGATTTCAACTTCCGACGATTTGGATCCAGTAGTGGACATGGTGATTTCTTCGGTAGGATTGTTGGAGCCTGATCTCCTTACTCCTATCGCGACCCTCGACATGTGGTCCTTCCCAAGTGATTATCTTCCATCCAGTGAAGATCTCCTGGAGGCCATGACCACATTTTATCCTTTGACATGGTACCCTTCCAGAGCATTATCCTCTTGGAAGCCAATGATCCGGACGAAACTATGAGCATAATTTCTCTTCTCTGTGGAAAGATCCTTAAAAAATGAAACAGAGGCCCTGAGCATAGTTATTTTTCTGTGTCAATATCATTAAAAAATGAAACAGCCACCTCTCTTGAACCTTCTTTTCATCCACCCTTCTCCTTTTTATCCTCTACTAGAGAAATTGGTGACAACATCAAAATTGGTGAATGAATTGAAGCTTAGAGGGCATGTCTCCAGCCTTTGCTGATCATTCTAGAGTTAAGCCACTAGCTTTCATGTTGGGGGCATACCAATCTTAGTCTTTGTTCTTTCTCGTGCTCGTAAATACATGAGAATGCATCCGGGTAGACTTTTATCTCTTTTTCGGACCTGTATGGATACACGAAAAAGGAACCCCCTAGAGTCTCCTTCAAGCTCTTTTCAGACTCTCTAAACATGAAAAGATTGTCGAGTGATCTTTCTTTCTTTCCCACTCGTTAAACAGTTTGAAAGGGTGTCTTTCGAGTGATAATTTATCTCTTTTTCGGCCTCGTGAGACTACCATTACGAAAAAGGACAACACTGGAGTCATCTTTAAGTTCTTTCCAGACTCTCTAAAGATGAAAAGATTGTTGAGCACCTTGTTCTCTTCATGCTCGTTAAAGTATTTGAAGAAAACGTCTGTTGAGTGATAATTTATCTCTTTTTCGATATCATCAGACTAATTTACGAAAAAGGAACTGAGAGAGTTCTCTTTTAAGTGTTCTTCCAGACTCTATAATCATGAAAAACCTTCAAGTTTTTTGTCTTTGGACTCTCAAAACAAAACATCGACAGGCCCATATGGGACCGAACCCTTACCTCTTCCAGTTCATTGAACAAAGGAAGAGGAACTTACCAAAGGTGAGTTTTATTGAGCATGTGTTATCCTCCTCGAGCTCGTTAAATTAAAAAGAGGTACTCGTCTATCTAGATGGGGGGAAAAATTGAAAGAAGCAAGCCAAACAATTTTTTGAGAACATTACCAAGTAACTCTTAGAGTCGCCCTTGAACATGACACTTTGTCTTTGCACACATCTTAATCCACTGAACCTCTGCACTGAACCAATCCTCTGAGTTTTTCTTACTCTTTTGGGTCACCCGATGAAAGTCACAGTATCCATTGCATCATCGTGTTTTGGTCCATGTCATGTTTCTGCTGTTGTGCCTCAGTGTTCAAGGGAAGTGACTACCTCGAGAGTCATCCATCACAAATATCTTGTCTCAATACCCGTACCAGTCCATGTTCATTTAATCTACCAATTACATCTCTGTGTCCATTTCGCGTCGTTGATGGGGGATACATCAAGGCCCTCCTTCGACAAGTCTATTCCTGTCGACTTCAACACATTATCTAGGGACTAGACTTAGAAACCAATTAGTACTTTGGGACCTGCATGCCTCAATGGTAGGCCTCCTCACATTCGACAGTGGGTTTATATCATTGAACTCTGATCGGATGATTACACGGATGTTCGACTTCATCTCATCCATTCACATTCATTGGAATGTACTAGAGTACCTTGGGAATCATTGACATTAATGGTGATCTCCCTCACACTTGTTAACGGTTTACATCATTGACCGGTAATCAAGTGGTTTCTGCCATGTTCGACATCAGGACATCTATTCACGTGGTTAATTCATACTACATCGGGATTCATAAGAAGACCCTGGGTTGAGTGATCACTCTGATATGTACTTTGCCCAGGTTGCGACGGAGTTTCTTTTGAACAATGACACATATATTGTTACATAGATCCACTTTGTATTGGTTGTGGCTATGTCTTGTCATCTCGTAGATCCACTGTGTATTCTTCATGGCTACGATCAGTTCAGGTCATGGGAGTATAGATCCACAATGTACTTTCAGTGGCTATACCTTTTTATCAATACAATTATGGATCTACAATGTATTTTATGGCAGCCATATCTTGCAAGTCTTGATCACCCAAGCATAGGTATGCCTACCTTGGGTTTGAAACATGTCATAATATTTGTTGGATGTTTGTGTGAAGCTTCTGTCAGGTTCTCTACATCTATACCCTTGCTTGAAAGTCTACAAAGCATTTCAGTTATCATTTCTCATCTTCTAACTTCATACTTTGGGGGGCAATCTGTTACACATCAAAAATACTCACTTTGTTAGTGTCGCAAGTGTCGTCATTACAAGGATTGCAAGTGTCGCATTTTGCTCACAAGTGTCGCAAGTGTCAAGGAAAGCACACTGCCATGATGCCTATGTCATGTATATAACGACATGAGAAGGACACTTGACACACATCAAACACTTGATTTGGAAGAGGAGAAATGATTAAATGGGCTTATGAACCTTTTTCCATTTGAAAGAACCCAAAAATCTGAGTTTTTGGAGGAGAGCGCTCCCCTATACCTCTCTCAAGAGTGCTGGAACCCCCCTATAAGTTATAAAGGAGCATTATAACACTCATCTACCCTTTTGCAGGAGCGATCCCATTCTCAGGAGTGTTGGCGCTCCCCTAAAGCCTACTTGGGAGCGTTATAATGCTCTGATGGCCCTTTTGAGGGAGCGTTGCCTATTCTGGGCAGCAGTTGGTTTGTTGAGATGAATGGGGGAAAGATATTTTCAATATTGGAAGGTAGTTGGATTCAAACCCCTAGTCCAACCATGATCTTAGGGAAGATCCCTAACTTAAGGAGGAAAATCCTCAACTCACCCCAATGATATCTCAAGTTGTTGACCCTCTCCAAGGCTATATAAGCAAGCTTTCTCATGGTGAAAGGGGGGACCTAGATGGAGAATCATACCAAAATTATGATTTCATAAGTGATACACAGTGAAGTGGAGGCTAATCATCAAAGCTATCATCATTTTGATTGTGGATCTTTTGAGCAAGGGTTAGGCAAGGAGAACTTGACGAAACTGCTACATTCCATCTATGGCTGTAAGTAACGTTTTGTCCTCATTAATGTAATATGCTTCGCATGTTTCTTTCTAATTTGTGTTTGACATTACATGAATTTGTTTCTAAGTAGATAGGTCTGCTTCGAACTAATCTCAATAGAATAGGAAGTGGTTGTACTTTGTTTGTCTACAGGGCTTACTGAGGAGCTCAAGATTGGAGTTCAACTCGGAGCGTGCAGGGACAAACACCGGTAAAAGGTACATCTTTCCTCCTTCTTCTTCATGCATTATTTTGTGTAGACCTGAAAGGAAGTTAGTGACCCTGATAAGCACTTTCTGTCTTAGAGTTAAGAGTCTATATCTTTGAGGAGATCTACCTGTCCGCAGGGAGATTTTCCTTCAACAACTTGATTAGTGGTGGATGTATAAGAAGGTCTAAGTATTGAATGTTTTTGTATCATGTGTAAAAAATAATATGACATCTGCAATGGGTCTACTGTGAAAGGAAGGAAGTGTTGTAACCCTCCTCCTAGAAGGATTGGCACCTTAAATTTAATAGTGGCCCGAGGAGGCTGGAGAGGGTAGTAAAGTCGTAGTTTTCTCCTAGATGTGGAGCAGGACAAAACTCTAAGTCCATGAATGGTTGCAGGGTTTAAACCCCAACTATAAGGAGTGGATAAAGGCACCTTGAGATAGGTATCTAAATACTCTGGTGTCTGAGGGAGACCTATTCATGAACAAACGACCTTAACTCCCTGTGAAACCTCCTATGTTGCAGTGAGGGGTTGTAAGATATGAGAAACTCTACTTAAGTGGTCATGAAAAGGACAACCTTAGTGTTATTTGGAGCAAAGTGAGATCTCCTGAAGGCTTGGTAAGCTTGAGAAAACACTTAAAAGAATCCCTAAGATATCCAAGTCGAAGTTCATATTGATAACCATGGAAAATCTAGTGTTTGAGTCAGGATGAATCATAGCCATTGCTTCAACACCACAAATAGATATTGACCCTCCATCAGAGTAGGATTTAATGACGATAGAATATGTGTCACAAGTCAACTAGGACTGTTGATGCATCAGAGGATCGAAGGTAGGGAAACCTTGAATGTTTATTGGGGAATGAGCCATTGGAGTATTCCAGTATTGGGTTGTAGCATGACTTTGATGGAGATACTTTGAGAAACAATATAGATTGTTTATTAGAGAGTGGGTGTGAAACGATATAAGTCGTTGATTTTTCATGGGTCCCACCACTTTTCTTGGTGAATAATAAGTAGGGGAATGATTTCTTTTTATGTAGCCTACTAACTCAGAATCCTATGTGTCTTAATAGTGACACCTGTCACCAAAGGATTGGTGGAGGGAAGTGAATTTCTATGAAGAGGTTGGAAGCTTTGTGTCCTTGGATTTAACTCAGAACATAGGATTTGGTGTAATAAAATATCCTGGACCTTCCGCGAAGTAGGATATAACACCTATAGAATATGAACGTTGAATCAATAAGGACCGTTGATCTATCAGAGGGCTAAGGGGTGAACCTTAATTGTTGAGGTTGAGTGAGAGGAAAATGGTTCTAGATCGGGGTTCCATGCCTCACCCTATAATCATGAAGAGAGAGAAGGTGACATTGACGTGATGTGTCATGCCTACGTGCTAGCCAACATGTCTGGATGTTGACAAGTGTCTTCACCAGGTTCGTCAAAGAGGACAAACATGGGCCCCTATTGGGCCTATCCCTTTGGATGGTCACCTTTGAGTTTTAACCATTATATATAGGTCAATAGATATGGACCATCCATCGAAGGGGTGTTGATCAAAGTAATTTATGGAGACACACTCTGACAGGAGGTAACCCGAGAGAGGAACACAACTGTTGGATCTATCAGATAAGCGACGAAAGATCTGAACCATCGATCATAGTGGGGTCGTCAAAGTATACTTGGTTAAGTTACTATGATGCAAGGTTTCCAAGGATCAATCATGACCATAGATAAGTGAGTGGGAAGATTCAATCTCAATTTTCAATATTTTGTGTGTCCCTCTCATTTGTCCTAGAAGTGAAAAAGGGGCGAGTGGTAACTTTCGCACGTGTTAGGATCGTCAATTCAACTAGAATCGTTGGATGATAAACTCAAGAACCATAATATCTAGGAACATCAGATGGGATGAGTGTTAAATCCCATGCAATTTAGATTCACTAAATCACTCAGAGCCATTAGATGCTTGGACCGAGGACCGTTAGATCTAGGAGGGGTCCGTATAATGGATCACCGTCGAAACCTTGGTTGGGTGACTAACAACCCATGGGAATGAAATTCCTGATGAAGATGATGAGAAGTTTCATAGAGTCAGAACCATGATCCAGTGAGCCATATGGAAAGCACCACATCAAAGCCATGATGGATGATAGATGGGCTAGGCAACCACTTGGATGTCACATGGAAATGAGGTGTCCTTTGGCCAATGAGGGCCAAGAACTTTGGAAGTCCATATATTTTGATCCATATCTCATTTTGGTGCATGGTGACAATCGTTGGAAATCTCTTGACGAGTATAAGACAATGGTACCCTCGAGAAGAGGTATTGAGATTATTGAGAAAAAGTGAAATTTTAATACCCCATCCCTTAAAAAGGTACTTAGGTGGTTTTTTTTCTTACAGAGTGGTATCAAAGTAGGATACAACACTAGGCCTGGATGGGCCATAGATAAGTCAAAGGACTGGTATAATAAGGCAGAGATGAGCCTGGTTAAAATAATTCCTCTGTGTTAAAAAGTTTATTTATTATACGCATTAAATTCTTCAGGAGAAGGACTACATATTGAAATGTTTCTTTTGTTTTAAACTTTTACAATAAAAACCTTAACATGATGATTGAAATAGAAGGATTAAATTTTTGACCTCGTGGAGTGATGGATATTCCTAAATAAGTGGGAATGTGTTGATAAACACTTAGGGAAATACTTCAATGTGAATGACTGAAAATGGTTGAAACTTGTTATAAAGTTGCATGAGACTCGAGAAAGGATGAGCTAAGCTAATTTTCTCAAGTGTAATGTTTTCTCTCTATTAGATAGATAGAGCCTCTTACATTTATGGTGATTGTGTATGTAAGGGATAAGACCCTTACGAAAAATGTCCCTATGGTTAAAAGAAATTATTATGTATTGATAGAATCCTTAACAGTGTTAATGACTACTTAAATAAAATACTAAACCATTATATGTAATTTCTCATGATTAGAGGATTGATGGGAAATTTGTGAAGTCATTTTACTTGACATGTACTAAATAAAACTTTTTGTTAGAATAATCTAGTTAAGAAAAATAAAAATGATTCCTTTGGACTGTTGATGGTCCTCATAAAAGAGGTGAAATGGCTTGATTATATGAGCCAGTTTATGAGTTTGTGGTTGTATGAATAAATTTATGCATGCCTATTGACTTGAATATTTACTTATGCATGAAAACGTAAGATGTGGATGCACTGTAAGAATGTATATAATATGAAAATAGACATAGTATAACCTATAATGGGTTGTAAGGTATGGTCTATTGATGGACCAATTTGGTCAACAATGACCTGATGTCAGCATGAAAGCTGACAACATGAATAAAAATGTTGATAATGATGTTTTCATACAATCTTGTGAAGATAGGACTTTAAGGATTAATGAGAGATTGATACAGGGTCTGATTAAGTAAGTCTTGGAGCATTTTTAAATGACCAATGGGTCATATTGAAATCCAGAGGTGGATGGTATCCATGTGGATATGGATTGGTATGCTCAGCTAGCATTAAGACAAAATTTAGGAAAGGATTTGATTTGCAGAGGTATGGGGACTAAGAGTGAATTGAAGCATGAAGAGAGGTTAGAATTGTTATCTTTATACCTTGGGTAACTGTAATGTACCCATCCACTAGCAAGATAGGCATGCTACCTCAAGAATGCACTTCAAAACTGATTTCTAATTGTGTTAATAATTAATTTGAAATCAAGCTTGAAATAATGCAATAACCAACACACAGTAATAAATATTCATGCTACAACATAAGATAAATGAACAAAGTGCCTTGCACAACAAAAACCAACAAGCATGCACATGAAATACATCTTAGAGATAAATATACACAATGGAATATAAATTATGCAGAAAACACAAAGAGCACTTATCTTTAATTAAACCATCACCAATTGGTTGCAGACCGAGGAAATTCCTCCCAACCACAAACATTGTTGTTCCAATTGTCAATAGCAGTTCATCTCTAAGACAGGGCTATAAATCCACAAGGAGGGGTCCTAAGCCAAATCTAAAACATACAATAGTTGGCTAATTATCTCTCAGGTTTTCCCAACCACACAACAATCCCAATTTCCAATTGTATTTCCCCTTCAGCCTGCACAACCCAAAGAAATGAACCCCTTTCTATTCCATGCATACCCTCAGGATGTTCCATTTCTCTCCAGGGCTCCAGTTCTATTGGTAAGAAAATATCCATGTTGGGAACTCCAAGGATTCTTAGTTGTGATGGTTCTTTCAAAACTATCATCAATCTCATGCCCATAGGCATCCATTCCAACCTATAATGATAAGAAATTCCTCACAACCATGTAGAAATGGCATTCCTCCTCCAAACATTCATTTCCATGCTCAAACCAAGTGCACACGAATTAGAAAAAGTGAATGAAGAAGAATCACAAGGAAAGAGTGTAAGAGTACAAATGGAGAAAAAACCCCAAAACATCCCACAGGGGATGTTTATATAATTACATGAAATAAAGAACCAGATGGCCTTCCTCCCAAGAAGCTCATATAACCAATTTTCTCAATTAAAACCAATATGGGTAAGAAACATATAATAAAAAAGACTTATCCACATAATCCCCCTCTCTCGTGGAATCATAGCCCTCTATATATTTTCCTTGTGTGTCTTGCAACCAGTAGTGTATTTTTATTAATGTATATAGAATTGTTACATTTCTAGTCACTTTGGCCCCTTTCCAACTTTATCGGTTCACCGGTCTAATGTCACATTTACATAATAGATTCTAGTTCATAGGGATTAAAACTAGGGTGTTACATCACCCTCCCCTTATTTTGAAAATGTCCTCATTACACAACACCATACCTGTGTTCTTACAATTCTAGGAACTCTAGCCTTAAATCCACACATGTAATCCATCCAATTGATTATATACATAATCACTCTGGCCTAAAATAAAACATGCATACATAGGCATTCCAACCCAAAACATGTATAATGATCATCATAATTTATATTTCTGGAAGCAATTCCAACAAGCAAGCTCTCCTTCCCTATATTCCTGCACAACCCAAAGAAATGAAACCCTTTATCTTCCATGTAATCCCTCAGTTTTTTCCACTTCTCTTCAAGGCTTCAGTGCACTCAGCCATGAAGTTTCAGAGTTGCGACTTCAAGAAATCCAGCTACAACAAGTCCATTGGACTTTCTTCATTCCTTGCATTTGTCATTGAGCTCAATTTCCTTTTGGTTCTATTATTCCCAAGCTTCCAAATTAAATAGCTAGCATCTCATAAGTATTATAAACATACAGTCATCATGAAATATTGTTATAACAATTTTCAATCATAAATGTCAAATATTTTTTATACAGGGAAACATAATTTCCAAGAATGAACTTCCTGCTCATAATTTTTTTGGCTCTTGCAACAACAAGCATCAGTCTTTATTATAGATCACAAAAATTCCATACCCAAGGAAATTCTTCCTGTAATTGTTTTTTTTTATTTACATGCATCCAAACAAATTGTTAGCATATCATAACAATTTTAAATTTTAAATTTCCAAATCAATTTTATACAGGAAAATAAAATTCCCCGACCATGAGGTTTATACTCATAAGGTTTGGCTCTTGTAGTTTTAGATATCAGTATTCCTTATGGTTTTACATCACTTCCATATCCAAGACCATCCTACTTACAATTTTCTCAATTTACACTCAACCAAAACAAATTGTCAGTAATTATTAAATTATAATTCCCAAAACTGTTTTAAACAAGAAAAAAATTTCCAAGCATGATCTTTTGTTCATAATGTTTGGATCTTGAAATAGTAGAAGCCGGCATTCCTTATGGAATTACATTACTTCCATATCCAAGACCATCCTACATGCAATTTTCCTCATCTTACATGCAAACAAACATATTTTCAATAACTCGTGTACAATGGAAACAAGTAATCTCCGAATTGTTTGCAACTACAATTCAATTACTTCCATCCATTCTTGACATTAAATGAAATTCAACTATTGAATGGAATAAACCCATCATTATATAAACATGTATTATCAACAAATAATTTCTTTCTTTTATCCAAAAATATTTTAATTACTCTATTCCCCTGATAGAGATTTTCCATAATTCATCCCTATGTAACTACTTTATCCCGCAACCTTATTGTTGCAATATCTAGCAGTTCCTGAAGTGTTCTCAACTTCATGATTTAGCAATATTTGTTTCATTTAAGTTATCGTAATGATTTATATGCCATATAATATATACATGCATTCACCAAAATACATGCATTCAATAATTCCTTTAATACCACTTGTAACATTTTCAATAGCTTCAAAAAGCGATCTCAAAATTGTAACAAACAAAAATTCAATCAAATTCATCTAGTATTCATATTAAATATAATGAAACTATCCATCATTATGTATTTTCATCACCACATGTTTTTCATAATGCAAGAAATAATTATCAATAAAACAATAATCATTTTGCCAATACCAATGGTTATATATATACAAGCCATCCTTGCATTGACCACATAATAACACATATCTATGTAATGCATTCCACCACGATGAGCTAGAAGGTCTGGCCAATGTCTCAACACATCATTCGAACTCTTCCCAATATTTCCTGACTATTTGGATACCTTCCTCTTCAACCCATACACAACACAAGGAAATATAATTCCTAAGTTCTCTTCGGTGTCCACAACGAGGTTGTATTCTAAACATAAATTATGTAGGGGAATCCATTTAGCACTCACATAATGCTATAGACCTTCCGTATCCAACCATATCATGGTCTCACACATGACTATCCCTACAACTATTCATTGTTATAGAAGGAGTATGTCTCCTGAATTAACTTGGTTATGATCCCATAACCAATCATAACACAATATGTAACTAAATTTTATCTAAATGCATTCTAGCATCAACAAAATTTACATACTCTAGGTCTTTGTCCATTCCATATCAATTTAAATATTGAAAAATTAACTGAGGGAATTACCTCAATTCCCTTCAAAATTGGAACCAATCAAATGCATATCTACATGGCTATTATCAACCTACTTGATGCTACCTAATTAAATGACATTTCTAGAAGCTCGTAGGCTTCCTCCTCCATCCTTTTTATCACCATTCCTACCTCCCTCATGGGTATTCAAATAGATGGAATTCATAAGAAACAACAACAACATCCACATCTTTAACCATGCTATATCATTTTTCATGAATACATAACCCATCATTACTCATACTCAATTAACATAACATCATTATTTCATATTAAAAAAATATTCTTAGTCCACAATCATGTCATATCCATATTCAAGCATGTAAATATTTACAAATGCACACCTATATGCACTAAGCATTCACTGTCAGCGTGCCTACTAATGCAAATGCATTCTAACTTCATTATACGCATTATGCACTCTGGTGCATTTCTATTTCAATTCACTTATTTATTTATTTATTTTGTAATTGGTTTTCCTTTAATTTATTTATATCATTTATGCCTTATGTGCTCCCATTCTGCTCATCTTCCCTATTGTTACATGGTCTGAACACTTTCCATCCAAGTTCTACTTGTCCATTCTGCAATCCAACCAATGTGTTCTATTTTCATTGAATTCTCTTAGGAAGTCATACCCAAACTTTACCTTTATGAAACATTCCATCACCTTGGTGTGAGGTATCTCACAATATTCCATAACTCTATGACCACACCATCCTTGAATCAACTTTATTACCACTAGTTGTCCATTGGATTTTCCAATTTTTGGAAATAATTCTCTTCACTTCATTTAACAATTCCCTGTGAATCCATACTTTTCCCACTCAATACCATTCCCAATGGAAGTCTATTTTCATTCATTGGCACTCTTCAAGTGAAATAACCTTCATTAATCTATCCTTGATTTCTGCATTGTATCTTTCTTCCACTATGAACTATGATATTATAAGTGGCTTTATTGCTCTAAGTAATTTTATACAAGTATCTTGGTCATAGATAAAGAATCCTCCCTAGAAACTCCTATGCTTGACACATATAGATTATTCACACCTCACTTCCTAGGCTCCTTGTTCTCTTTCACATCAAGGTTTTGTAGCTATCTAGACATATCTACCTTCAAGGATATGGAGTCTTATTTTTCCTTTATAAACCTATTAATGACATTATTCACCTACTGGCTTCATGTCCTATGTGAGGATTCTTTCTTTTGTACATGCAATTCATTCATGTTCTAAAGAGGTGGACTAATAATTCTTTTGTTCCACTCTTCTTGAGTTCTTTATCCGTTTTTCATGACTTTCCATGTAGCTCTTTATTTCCTCAACCCACTTCTACAATCTTTGTCATGCTTCCATGACTCTAATATCCAATCCTAGTATTGAATTTATTTTATTATACCTCTAATTATACCAAATGAGTAAGCAACCATTTTTGTTAGAATTATGCATATCAAAAAATTTGTCAATTAATGTTATAGGTAATTTTTCTGCTCAATTCATGAAGAATTATATCATAATTCTTCAAATTCTATTAATTCCAGGTTATTCTCCACTAAATCGGATTTCCAAAAAAAATACTCATGCTCCAATATGATCTCTGAGTTGAAATTTATGGCTTCCTGAAAAAGTCATTTTCATCCTTTTTGTGCATTTTCTCCACTGGTGTAATTTTATTGAAGTGCCAACTTATGTCAACCGCAGACGAAAATATATCAGAAAATAGAAAAACTTTTGTATTAGACATAGTTAATAATAATTACAAGGAATTCATATAAACTCTCATATTTTCAATTTGATACTCTAGTAAAAAAACTAAATCGATTTGGAATCTGCAACTTTGTCATTTTTCACCCCTTTTTCCAAACTTAGAATTTTTAACAATTGTCTATCTCACAATATATGCACTTTTGGAAAAAATTCACTAAACCAAATTTGTTTGTCTCAATGATTATATAAAATGTAAAGTAAATAAAAATTTTCAATTTTGTGATCTAGGGTCATTTTTCCTCCTCTTAAAATCTCAAAAATCACAAAGAAATGGCACGGAATAATGGATTTTGGCATATTTTACTATCCTCATTCCAATGTTCTTAGGATTTATTTAGTTCCTTCATGGGTTATTTATGTGTCTTCTTTATGGACTCTCTCCAATACTTTTGGTTTATTTTGGACCTATGTCAATGATCTAGACCCAGATCTTTAAAAAACATTATTTTGCAATTTATGACAAATCCAAGTAGAATTGGACGACGACTCTCTCTATCACTTTTGTAGATCTCTTATATATAGAAAAAAATCATAATTTTCATCCCAATGTGACTTAATATGCTCCAGGTATGGCCAAAATAATAAAATGGCTCCATAAAATAAAACAATTTTGCCTAAGTGCAATTTGCACTGTCGATCTCAATTTGGAAGCATTCTAAACCATTGATATGCTCTCTATCGATGATCGATGTTCGAGGATCGATAATTTCCTTTGCTAAACATACCATCCCATTGATATCTATGATTCTAGATCATCGACCATCAACCGTTTTTCTCCATAAACCAAAATTCTCCCACAAATCTCGCCAATGTCTGATCATCGACCATCAACGATCGATCATCTTCCTCGAAAAATCAAGATTGTTCACAAATCACGCTGAACCCTGAACATCATTGATTAACCATCCCTTCACTGACATGGAAACTATGTTGACGTGGCATGACACATGGATGATGACCTGGCATGACACATCATCCTAAGGAATCAACTGGGTTGATGTGGAATGACACTTGGATGATGACCTGGCATGACATGTCATCCTAAGGAATCAACTAGGCTAATGTGGCATGACACATGGATGCTGACATGGAATGACACATGGATACTAACATCGTATGACATGTGGATGTTGACATGGCATGACACGTGGACACTGATGTGACATGACACATCATCAAATTCCTTTCCTTTATCGACCATTGACAATTTCTCTTGGAAGAATATGAATATCACACTATTTTTTTTAATGCTCTATCATCCATCAACCATCGAAGATTTATCCTAGTGAATTTCAACACTTCGCCAAAAGTTGTCAATCCCCGACCATCGACCATCGGCGATCGGAGATGTCTCTTGGATGAAATTTGACATTTCACCAAATTTGTTGATCCCCAACCATCAGTTATCGGTGATTTTTGTTGGCGAACTTCAACACTTCTCCAAACTCGTCAATCCCCAACCATCGGTCATCGGTAATCAGAGATTTATGTTGATGAATTTCATCACTTAGAAATTTTCAGCCAAAACCCAGGTGAATCTAGGTCGTCGATCTCCCAATCAAAACTGATCTCGACCATTGATTTCCTCTGAATTCCCAAATGAATTAAAATGAACATGGGTCGTCGATCTTCCTCATTTTCTAAACCGCCGAAATGAATATCAGTCGTTGATCTGCTAACCTTACCAAACTTCAAAACTTTATCAATTTTTTAATTTATCAAGGGTGAATCTGGATCATTGATCTCAAGATCGAACACAAAATCAGTCGTCAATTCCTTGAAATATTCCCTGTGCTACAACGACCATTAAAATACGAACTTTTCAACCTTCCTAGACAAATTTGACAATGCAACTCTACAGAGCGAATCCATTAAAATTCTCAGAGAATCTTGAATCATTTAAACTCATATCTACTCATGAATTTGAGGATTCTCTTTCTAAATTTTCCACCATTTTCCCCAAATTCACACAAACCAAAATATATGACAACAAATCCACCTGATTCATACTCGTTTAAGCCCATACCAGTCCAATGTTTCAACCAAAATCTATGACACCAATCTGTAATGTACCCAACCACCACCATGTTGGACAACTAAGAGGGGGGGTGAATTAGTTGTTTACCGAGCTTGAACAATTATACTTATTTTTAATTCTTTACAAAGCACTCAATGACAATCACAATGATGCAGGGCAATAAGCAATAGCATCTTCAGCATCAGTCACACATATGAGATACACAGAGACAGATTTTCTTAAGGAAACCCATACGGGATAAAAACCTCTTCTTCTTTATATGATAAGTAATATTTACATTATTTACATTATCATACATATGAGAACCAACTCATAATGCGGCTGCAACCTCTGTTTTTCAAGCTACTACTTGCTGAGAGCACCAACTCTCTGTTTTCTCTAGCACCCACTAGAAGGAAGCACCAACTCCCTTGTTTCTCTAGCACCAATTAGAAGGAAGCACCAACTCCTTGGTTCAAGCACCCACTTAAAATTTCGAGGACACCAGTCCTCCCTAGCACCTCCCTTCCACCCTAGTTTATGAATATAAATTACTGAAACTTATTACAGTGATATAGTTTTCAACAACAGCTTACCAGTCTCATCACTGTTCTACAATATTTCACTGCTCTGTCTTCCTCACTGTCTTCCTGCATGCATCCATTGCCCTTTTTGTTCTTCTGCCTTTTGTGCTCTGTGCTCCATTCCCATTCAATGCACCTTTTATCTTCTGTCCATTTCAGCTGCAAAACTCCACCTCCTTCTTCACACATACATCACTCTCTACCACAATAACAACCCCCATTTCTTCTTTCTTATGCCTCCTTATAGTCTCTGTACACCTTATTCCCTCCATTCGCAATGATTTTGCATGCTCTTCATGTCGAGTGCTCTGCCTATTCATCCTGGCAACTCTTCAACTTCTCTGGCTATTAAACCCACGCATCCAGCATCACTGGGTGTTACACTGAGATTCCTCAGCCTCTCTGGCAGATGAGACTCCTCGTCTTCTTTGGCACAGTCGAGATTAACCTCTCTATTGTAGTCACAGGCTTCAATGCTCTTCCAGCTGTCAATCGCCTCTATGGCCAGTCCTCATTCCACTTGAAGGTTCCTTCAGACTCTTCCACTCCTCTGGCAGTTACAAAGAAGTCTTTTCCACACCTCTGGTAGAAACCATCAGTAGTTTTCTTGCAGTTATAGTGCGAACCTTGAAATATAGCCCAGCTTTGCTAGCTCCTTCAACTTATGTGACCACCGACGGTGACCACCAGCTACATAGACATTTCATCGTTTCGGCATTTTGACATTCAGTAATTTGGCATTCATGTGACCAAGTGTCTCGACACTCCCAGTCACAATCCCCGAAATCTGAAAAGGAGCTTGTCTGCACTAGCTCCTTCCCCCATATTCTGCCAATGTGACCACAGGGGGTGACCATCGGCTAGTTCGAAACTGCATTTCACAATTTCGAATTTCAAGGATTCTCTAGTTAGTCCCTTGACTCCTCCAACTCTCGATCCCCAAAATGGAGTTTAGCACGGACTATCTTCTTCCTCTATATGACGATGGACAATACCAAGTGCTTATCCATAAAGTGCTTTTTGCGATTTCACATTTCGGTACTTCGGTGTTCCTGTAGTGATGTGTTCTTGACACCTCCAAGTTCCGGTATCCGAAACTCTGAAATGGAGTTGGATCAATGGTTCGATACTCCAGCATTTCTAATTTCGGCGAATCGCATTTCACGAATTCAGGTTTCACGATTTCAGGATTCCTGAGATGAAGAGTCTTCACTCTTGACTCTTCGAACTCCCAGTATCTGAAACTCCAGTATGGAGTCTTTATCATTTCACGACTTTGGGTTTCGTGATTTTGGGACTCCTGTGATACAGTGTCCTGACTCTTGAATTTTCAACCTCCCGGTATCCGAAACTCCGGTGTGGAGTCTTTTATCATTTCGCGACTTCGGGACTCTTTATGATGAGAGTCTTTGTCATTTCCATCTCCTGGTATCCGAAATCCCGGTATCCAATACCTCGAAATGGAGTCAGATAAACGGTCCATGATATCCTCAAACCAACGGCTCAGATCATTTTTCCATTTCACATTTCGCGATTTCGACACTCCTGTTGATGAGAGTCTCTGACATCTCCATCTCCCAGTAACTGAAATCCCGGTATCCAACACTCTGAGTGATGCACCTTTTTTGGGTTTTTGGGATTTCGCATTTCGGCACTTTGGGACTCCTGATGATGAGAGTCTGTGACATCTCTATCTCCCAGTATCCAAAATGGAGTTTGACCAACACTTCGATTTTTCCATTCGATCATCGTTGCACTGTTGGTCTTCCTTGCCTGCTTGTTTTCCATAAAATGAACAAGCACACCTTCACACTGCATTCGACTCTGCAGTAATTCCTCCTGAACTTACTTTGTTCCTATTTTTCCATCAATGCATACTCTGATCTTTCCATCAATGACAAGAATACTCTGCTTGTAAAAACATGCCAACAATCTCCCCCTTTGGCATTGATGGCAACCTTGAGCATCTTCGCTAATCCGTTTGGACTTCCAACAGTAGCATCCAGCCCGGACCACTCCTTTTCTCCCCCTTTGACATCAATGTCAAAGAAAACATGCTCCCCCTGAGTTGTTGCAGTAATTTTTAGGAGGCATTAGATATTTAAACAATACAAGACTCCCCCTAACAGAATGGACTCTCTTAGGTGTGAGACGGAATGACACCCAACTTTTTTCTTTCAAATACCTGAATATTCTTTTGACATCTTGCAAATGACTCTGTTTAGGTACAGACTGAAATCTTCCTACCATTCCTGCAGCATGCATTATGTCTAGGCGAGATGTTGTGATGTATAGGAGGTTGCCTATCATTGATCTATATGAACTTTGATCAAAATTAGGTGAGTCATCATCCTTGCTTAATTTTCATCCAGTAACCATAGGTGTACCCACAGGTTTGGAGTCTTCCATTTGAAATCTTTTCAGCATTTCTCTTAGATATTTTTCTTGAGAAATGAACATCCCTTCAGACCTTTGAGTAATTTACAGACCAAGAAAAAATGATAGTTCTCCTATCACAGACATTTCAAACTCCGATTCCATGGCAGAAGCAAACCATTGTACTAATGGATCCTTATTACATCCGAAGATGATGTCATCTACATAGACCAATATGATGAGAAAATTATTATCCTCTGTTTTAATATACAGATTGTTGTCAGTTGTTCCTCTCTTTAACCCTTTGTCTTTGAGATACATATTCAGTCTGTGATACCAGGCTCGAGGGGCTTGTTTTAACCCATATAAAGCTTTCTTCAGCTTGCATATTAGGTCAGGTTTATCAAACAGTTTGAAACCCTCTGGTTTTTCCATATAAATTTCTTCACTTAAATCTCCATTTAGAAAGGCCAACTTGACATCCATTTGATAGACTTTAAACCTTTTATGACAAGCATAGGCAAGGAACATTCTAATAGCTGCTAATATTGCTATGGGCGCAAATGTTTCACCATAATCCAGTCCTTCTATCTGAGCATATCCTTTACAGACTAACCTTTCTTTGTTCCTGACAACTTGTCCTTGCTCATTCAACTTATTCTTAAAGATCCATTTGGAGCCAATGACATTTTTACCTTCAAGTCTATGAACCATCTCCCACGTATTGTTTTTCTCAATCTGATCAAGTTCATCATTCATGGCTTTAACCCAATGGTCATCTTTGCTGGCTTCATTGAAATTCTTGGGTTCCAGCATGGATATGAAAGCTATATGAGATTCTTCGGTGGTTTTGATTAGCTTTCTCCTAGTTTGTACACCTTTGTCTTTTTCTCCAATTATCTAAATTGCAGGATGATTCTTTTGAATGATTCTGGAAGAGGAATTTGAAGTTGACTACTGAATTGAGTCTGTCTGAGTGTCCATGTCTTCATCTAATTCAGAGTCTTTGTTTTCTGATTCTTGGACCTGTTCATCTTAAGCTTTACCTGCGTCTTCTGTAGAAGACTCATTCATGTACATCTCTCTTGCTGGGATTCCTTCATCAACTTTTACGTCAATACAGTCAACCATTTTATGCAGCCTCTTATTATATCATCTGTATCCTTTACTGTTTGTAGCATACCCCAAGAAGATACCTTCATCAGCCCTGTCATCATATTTTCCAAGGTTCTCATCATTATTCTTTATGTTGCATTTACTCCCAAAGACTTTGAAGTGTTTAATTGAGGCAGGTCTCCCAAACCACAGTTCATAAGGTGTCTTGTCACTTTCTGGTCTGAGGTGGACTTTGTTAAGAACATGTATTTTTGTGTGTATTGCTTCTACCTAGTAGGTTTGACCAATGTTCTTCTCATTCATCATTGACCTGGCCATTTCCTGCACTGTTCTGTTTTACCTCTCAACTACTCCAATTTGTTGTGGAGTTCTTGGGATTGTGTATTCTCTCTTGATCCCATGTTTGTCACAGAATTCCTTGAATTCACTTGACATAAACTCTCCTCCTCGATTTAATCTTACTACCTTTAACCTCTTGCCTATTTGAGTCTCAGTTAAAGCCTTAAATATTTTAAACTTCTCAAATGCTTCAGCTTTTTCTTTGAGAAAGGAAACCCAAGTAAGTTTGGAGTAATCATCAATAATCAGCATGAAGTAGTTTTCTTTCCCCATGCCTTCCTGTCTTGATGGTCCACATAAATCCATATGAACTAATTGAAGTGGTTTCTCTATTGAAGTAAAGCTCTTGGACTTAAACTGTGTCATGTTTAGCTTTCCTACTTGGCAGGGTTTACACATTGAATCTTGGGGATTTGATATTCTTGGAAGATCTTTTACTACCTCAAGATTTATGAGTTTGATAAAGTGGTCAAAGTTTATATGTCCAAGTATCCTATGTCATAACCAACTTTCATCATGTTTTCTTAGATGACATTATTCTCTATTTTCTTTCAGCACATATACATTATTTTTTGTCCTTATGCCTTTGGCCACCACTTGTCCTGAGTTTACAGACCTTATCTTGTAGTCCTTGGACATGAAAACCACTTCACATCCTTTGTCACACATTTGACTTACACTGAGTAGATTATGTTTCAGCCCATCTACAAGTAGAACATCTTGGGCTTTTCCTTTTCCATTACTTAAACTCGCCATCCCTTTACCCTTTATTTTACCTGGAGCATCATTTCCAAAGGTTACGTTTCCTGATTTGCTTTCACTTAAGGATAGAAAATTACCTTTGTCTCCCGTCATACGTTTGGAGCATCCACTGTCTATATACCAAGGGTTCGGTTTTCTTTGGGCTGACAACACTAATCCACACTTGTCACTTTCTTTCTTCTTCCAAAACTTGACATTTTCAGCAGGGGAATTCAAATCTGGTTCATAGATCTTTAATCGACAATCAACATATTTATATCCATAGTTATGACAGATGTAGCATTAAATCTCATTGGTCAATAGGTCAAAATTATTGTTGCAGCGTTTTCTACTCATTGACTGTTGATTATTTCTTGTCCTCCTTAGTTGCATGTCTCTAGACTTAATTTGGCAATTTGCAATCTGTGAAGGTTTGTTATTTGGCTGCATCATTCTCTGTTGTGGCAAGTATTTATTCCTTTGAAATATTAATTGCTCATATCTAAGTCTTAAGGAGCAATTTACAGTTTTGTGACCAAAGTTAGAACAGTAGAAACAATATCCATAGAAAAATTCTTTGTACCCGGAAAATGGTTGTCTTCTTTGAGCAAATCGATTTCTTCCATGCTGATAATGTCTTTTAGCAAGGAGCACATTATTTCTTTGTTCTACAGATTGTCCTGGCACCTTTTTCCTTACTCATCCTGGGCGACTGATTGTCTTCCTTTGTTTCTGGAGGTTTGTTGTTGTCATTGGTTGTACATTTGACAAACTTGATGGGTTCTTCGTCTCTTGGCTTGCCACTACTTGATCCCTCTTCATAACCCAGAAAAGTTTTTAGCTTTGGATTCCTTTGTTGATTCAGAATGGTGGCTAATCCTTCTGAGGCTCTGATACTTGACAGATTCTGATTATACAAGGCTTGAAACTTCTCCATCTCTTTCCTAGTTTTCACTACTTCTTGTTCTAATGCTTCACATCTTGCCTTCTTTTCTGATAACTATCGTTTCAGAATTTCTTCGATTTTCTTTGCCTCTTCCAATTCTACTTTTAGTAGGACAAGGTATTCATCAGGTTCTTTACTGTCTTTCTCTAACTGTATCAACAATTGTCTTTGCTTTATGTTCTTGGTTCTTAGTCTGTCAATCTCTTCCAGTGCACTGATCAGTTCTCCTTCCATGTCAACCACAACTTCTTCTTCATTAACATCACTCCCTGTGATGTTATTATCATAGTCCTCTTTGGCCATAAGTATGAAGACATTTAGTTTATCTTCAATAGATGAATCATTGTCCTCATCATCTGAGGGATCATCATCATTGTTTACGCAAAGACTTTTCTTCTTAAAGTTATTCTCTCTAAAGAAATTTCTGTGTTTGTACTTCTCCTCATCATGACATGTCTGATCCTTTCCTTTGTGGGGACATTTATTTGCAAAATGACCTATCCTACCACAGTTGAAGGATTTGAAAGAAGTTTACCTTTGTATTTTCTTGATCCATTCTTCAGTCTCTTCACAAATTTTGTTCAATTTCATCGAGCTTAGAATCCTCATTCTTGTTTTCCTTAAATGATGCCTCTTTGGAGGTGGGTTTATATTTAACTATTCTCATTTCATATGTAGTCAATGTTCCTAGAAGTTGATCAAACTCCAAGGTTTTTAGATCATTTAGTTCTTCTATAGCAGAGACCTTCAGATTGAACCTATCTGGGAGAGATTTCAATATTTTCTGAACTAAAGAAGGTTCATCAATTGTTTCACCAAGTGCTTTCATTGCATTTACCATTTCTTCTACTCTCAGAAAGTATTTTCCAATAATTTCATCTTCTTTCATCTTCATCTATTCAAACTTCATTATGTAGGTTTGAAGCTGGGCATCCTTTACCTTCTCATTACCATCATAACTGTTAATGAGTTTGTCCCACATTTCTTTGGCAATTCCTAGATGCATAACTTTTACAAATTCTGCTTCTACAAGCCCACTCAAGATAGCATTCATAGCCTTAGAATTGAAGCTAAATTCTAGTTTGTCATCCTTATTAGCTAGTACAATTGTCTTTACATAACTAGTATCTACCACATCCCAAACATCTGCACCTAAAGCCATTATGTAGTTTCTCATTCTAACTTTCCAAAAGGCAAAGTTTGTTCCATTGAATAGAGGGGCCTTATTGGTTGAATTTACTTTGTGGCTTGACATGTTTAAGCTCTAGGATCTACCTTTAGATAAAAGGGGTTGGCTTTGATACCAATTGTTGGACAACTGAGAGGGGGGGTGAATCAGTTGTTTATTGATCTTGAACAATTATACTTATTTTTAATTCTTTACAAAGCACTCAATGACAATCACAATGATGCAGGGAAAAAAGCAATAGCATCTTCAGCATTAGTCACACATATGAGATACAGAAAGATAGATTTTCTTGAGGAAACCCATATGGGGTAAAAACCTCTTCTTCTTTATATGATAAGTAATAATTACATTCTTTACATTATCATACATATGAGAACCAACTCATAATGAGATTGCAACCTTTATTTTTCAAGATGCTACTTGTTGAGAGAACCAACTCTCTGTTTTCTCTAGCACCCACTAGAAGGAAGCACCAACTCCCTGGTTTCTCTAACACCGACTAGAAGGAAGCACCAACTCCCTGGTTTCTCTAGCACCAACTAGAAGGAAGCACCAACTCCCTGGTTCAAGCACTCACTTAAACTTCTGAGGACACCAGTCCTCCCTATCACCTCCCTTCCACCCTAGTTTATGAATATAAATTACTGAAACTTATTACAGTGATATAGTGTTCAACAACAACTTACCAGTCTCATCACTATTTTGCAAGATTTCACTGCTCTGTCTTCCTCACTGTCTTCCTGCATGCATTTTGTGCTCTATGCTCCATTCCCATTCAATGCACCTTTTGTCTTTTGTCCATTTCAACTACTGCACTCCACCTCCTTCTTCACACATACATCACTCTCTACCACAATAAAAACCCCCATCTCTTCTTTCTTCTACCTCCTTATAGTCTCTGTACACCTTCTTCCCTCCATTCACAATGCTTCTGCATGCTCTTCATGTCAAGTGCTCTGCCTGTTCATCCTGGAAACTCTTCAGATTCTCTGGATGTTAAACCCACGCGTCTAGCATCACTGGGTGTTACACTGAGATTCCTCAGCAGATGAGACTCCTCTTCTTCTTTGGCACAGTCAAGATTAACCTCTCTGTTGCAGTCACAGGCTTCAATGCTCTCCCAGCTGTCAATCGCCTCTATGGCCAGTCCTCATTCCACTGGAAGGTTCCTTCAGACTCTTCCGCTCCTCTGGAAATTACACAGAAGTATTTTCCACACCTCTGGCAGAAACCATCAGTAGTTTTCTTGTAGTTACACTGCGAACCTTGAAATAGAGCCCAACTATGCTAGCTCCTTCCACTTACGTGACCACCGGCAGTGACCACTAGCTACATAGACATTTCATCATTTCAACATTTAGGCATTCAATAATTCAACATTCATGTGACCAAGTGTCTCAACACTCCCAGTCATGATCCCCGAAATCCGAAAAGGAGCTTTTATGCACTAGATCCTTCCCCCATATTCCGCCGATGTGACCACAGGCAGTGACCATCGGCTAGTTCAAAATTGCATTTTGCAATTTCGCATTTTGGGGATTCTCCAGTCAGTCCCTTGACTCCTCCAACTCCCGATCCCCGAAATGGGTTTTAGCACAGACTAGCTCCTTCCTCTATATGACCATCACCAAGACCAAGTGCTTATCAATAAAGTGCTTTTCATGATTTCGCATTTCGGCACTTTGACGTTCCTGTAGTGAAGTGTTCTTGACACCTCCAAGTTCCGGTATCCAAAACTCTGAAATGGAGTCGGATCAACGGTCTGATACTCTAGCGTTTCTAATTTCGGTGAATCGCATTTCGCGACTTCAGGTTTTGTGATTTTGGGACTCCTGATATGAAGAGTCTTCACTCTTGACTCTTCGAACTCCCGATATCCGAAACTCCGGTATGGAGACTTTATCATTTCGCGACTTCGAGTTTCACAATTTCGGGACTCCTATGATACAGTGTCCTGAATCTTGACTTCTCAACCTCCCGGTATCCAAAACTCCGGTGTGGAGTCTTTTATCATTTCACGACTTTGGGTTTCACGACTTCGGGACTCTTTATGATGAGAGTCTTTGTCATTTCCATCTCCCGGTATTCGAAATCCTGGTATCCAATACTTCGAAATGGAGTCGGATCAACGGTCCACGCTCTCCTTGAACCAACAACTCAAATTATTTTGCCATTTCGTATTTCGCGATTTTGGCACTCCTATTGATGAGAGTCTCTAACATCTCCATCTCCCACTAATCGAATTCATGGTATCCAACACTCCGAGTGATTCACCTTTTTCGGGTTTTCGGGATTTCACATTTCGGCACTTTGGGACTCCTGATGATGAGAGTCCATGACATCTCTATCTCTCAGTATCCGAAATGGAGTTTGACCAACACTTCGATCTTGCCATTCGATCATCGTTGTGGTGCTAGTCTTCCTTGCCTGCTTGTTTTCCATCAAATGAACAAGCACACCTTCACACTGCATTCAACTCTGTGCTAATTCCTCCTAAGCTTACTTTGTTCCTATTTTTCCATCGATGCATACTCTGATCTTTCCATCAATGACAAGAATACTCTGCTTGTAAAAACATGCCAACACACTAGACTAGGCACACTACCTCAAGAATGCACTTCAAAACTGATTTCGGATTCTGATAATAATTAATTCGAAATCAGGCATGAAAGAATGCAATAACCACACATTCAGTAGTCAAGATTCATTCTACAACATAAGATAAATTAACAATGTTCCATGCACAGCAAAAACCAGCGAGCATGCATCTGAAATACATCTCAGAGATAAATATACACAACAACATATAAATTATGCAGAAAACACAAAGAGAATTTATCTTTAATTAAACCATCACCAACTAGCTATAGACCAAGGACGTTCCTCCCAACCTTAGACATTGATTTTCCAATTCTCAATAGCAGTTCACTCCCAATCCAAGGTTATGAATCCACAAGGATGAGTCCTAGGACAAATCTAAAACACACATCAGTTGTCTAATTATCTCGTAGGTTTTCCCAATCACACAACAATCCTATTTTCTAGCTCTCTTTCCCCTTTAGCATGCACAACCTAAAGACATGAACTCATTTATTTACCATGCAGTCCCTCAGGTTGTTCCATTTCTCTCTAGGCATCCAGTGCTACTGGTTAGGAAATATCCATGCTAGAACCTCCAATGATTCTTAGTTTTGACATTTCTTTCAGAACTATCATCAATATCATGCCCATAGGCATCCATTCCAACCTGGAATGATAAAAAATTCCTCACATCCTTCTAGAAATTGCACTCCTCCTCTAACCATTTGTTTCCATTCTCATATCGAGAGAACAAGAATTAGCAAGAGTGAATGAAGAAGAATCCCAAGGAAATATTGTAAGAATAAAAATGGAGAAGAACCCCCAAACACCCCACAGGGGATGTTTATATAATTACTTGAAATCAAGAACCACATGGCCTTCATCCCAATAATCTCATGTAACCACTTTTCTCAATTAAAACCAATATGGGTAAATAAAATATAATAAAAAAGACTTATCGCCTTAAGCCCCCTCTCTCATGGAATGATAGCCCCTTATCTCTTGTCCTTGTGTGTCTTACAGTCAGCATTGTATTTTTATTAATGTATATAGAAGTATTAAATTTCTAAGCACTCTGGCCCCTTTCCAACTTTACCGGATCACCAACCTAATGTCACATTTATATAATACATTCTAGTTCATAGGGATTAAAACCGAGGAGTTACAGTAATGTTGTAAATTTCCTATTCTATGTTTTCTGAATTGTGAATTGATGGTATAGAAAAAGGGAAAGAGTGGCTTCTTGTTGGTTATTTCCATGAGAGAAGAAAACCTAAATATGATTATGCATGTGAAACTTGTTAGTTGATTGGCCGTAAATTTTCAACAGAGAAGGTTGATACTGAGATCAAATAAATAAATAGGAATGATATAAAAATGTAAAAGTGATGCACATGTTTGATGTATGAGTGTATGTATGACTTCCTGAGAAAGGAGGAAGTAATGCAAGGAGAGTGCTTTCTTGGATTGGATAATTCCATGGATGCATGGTTGACCCTATGTTGGAGGGTCTGAGTATCTTGTTTAGATAATAATTGGAGGAAGTATGTCATTTCTCAGAAAGAGGTAATATGAAATGATAAAAGAGAAAGAAGAAAGAGTGACCTTTTTGTTGGCTATTATATTGTAAATAGGGAAACCTAAGTATGATCATATATGTGACATTGGTCATGTAAATGACCATGAGCTCCCATAAAAAATAGATGATGTTAAATAGATGTGAATGAATGAGGTAAAAGGTTCAAGTGATGCACACACACACACACACACACACACATGCTTAAAGATATAATATGACTTCCTGATCAAGTGGGATATGAGGCAAGGAGTTTTCTTTCCTATATTGAATGATGTTATAGAGGCATATATGACTCTGTTTTAAGAAGTATGGTTATTTTTTTTGAATACTAGCTTGAAGAGGGTGTACTCCATTCCCAAGAAGAGCCATTGTAACCTGGTGAAGGAATAAATGAGAAAGTATGCTCTGATGATATGATAGAAGGCGATATGATTATGCCTTTTAGGATTGCATGAGAATGATTGTGAACAATCATGAGTGAAATGATTTAAATCAACATGTGATTTGGAAACTGTAGAGTGTGCCCATGGTAGACACATACACATGTCGATGCATGTGGTTGAGTGCATGAAATCACATTATAAATGCAAACCTATGGATGTACATGTGTGAATGTATAATTTGGATGAATGATATGAATGCATGCTTATATTCCTTATGGAATATTGGATAGAAATATGAAGTAATGAAGTTGATATTGATTCAAGGTGGATGTCATTCCAGATTGTATGGATATGAATTAGGAAAGTTTCATGTTGAAGAAGTTCCATGTGGAGGAACTAAGTGGGGACTCTGTCAGGAGAATAGAGCAATGTAAGATTGAGTAGCACGTTGATTGAATTCATTGAGGAAATACATGTTTTCATTAGAGTGAAGTTAATGGACTTCCCAGTAGGGAAGGAGAACCTTGCAATATTATACCATAATTGTAACAATGGTAAAAAGAGGGGTTGGGTGGCCATGAACGTTGGCACCTTAGTTACTAGAGAAGAAAGGATGTTTGGATGCATTCATATGAAACTTTTATTTCATATTATATTATGTCGATTCAAGGACTATGATCAATGTAAAGAAGGAAACAAGGTCCTACTGTAATAATGAATTTGTCTATAGAATCCATGTGATGAGAGGTTGGATGTGCTCCAATGCACCATGGAAGAGTACCTAATAGAGAATATGGAAATCAGAGAATCAATCAAAGGTTGCATTGTGAGTGACTGTGACCATGAACATTGGCACACTAGTTAAGTTCATATGATGAAATGATTGTAGATAGAAGAGCTTGGTATGATGAAATAATGCATGAGTAAGGAATGATAAATTATTATTATTATTTATATCATTGAATAAATGAATGTGATGCAGTTATTAGAATGCATAAATTAAGAATTGTTTGTGATGTGATTTTAAATTTGCAATGAGAATATATATGCATGAGAAACTAACAGTTTGTTTGGTTTTGTAAGGATTGAATTGCAGGAAGGAGGGCATTGGAAATGGTAGTACTGTAAGCCCATGAGGAATACCAATGCCTGTTGGTTGTAAAGAGCCAAACTATTATGAGAAGGAAATCTCATACTTGTGAACTCTGGTTCCAATATGGAATATATTTGAAAATCAAATGAAATTATGAATTTTAAAGTCTGTGGGTAACAAATTTGGGAAGAATTTTTGAATGAAAATTAATTCAAAAATCTCACAAATTTATGTATGCATGTGAATAGAGGTGAGATGAAAAGATCTGTCCAGGGAGGATAGACAGTGGATATCAAATGAGAAAGCATGGAAGAGGGATAATATTGTGGAAATAGAATTTTGTGATAAGTCATGATCACCATAAAGAATGTTGTGTTGTGGTAACATGGGCCAAAGGGACTCTTTTGATAGAGCTGTTGAGTACATTTTTATGCTTCCTTCCACTCCATAAACTATACTTTTTCCTCCAGAACCATCCATTTTTCCTTCATATTATTCCATATTTTCCATAAAATAGCTTATGCAAGGCACGTTTATCATTCCTTAGCTTAAGAATTGAATTTTCGAATTTTTGGCATTAAAATTAAAAATTTATCAGAAATTACAGGATTTGACTAAATCTCGTAATTGCTTCTAGGTTCGTGTACTTGCCGGAAAACTGGGAGAAATATGAGACATGGGTCATGATCCTTGATGTACAAGTATGGATGAATACCTATCATCTTTGATATCTGAGCTTTCCAAGTGTCCGGTCAACGCTGGTCAAACAGGGCCACTTCAATAGAAAATACCCTGTTTTAGCATAAAATTATGGACAGTTTTAGATTTTCTTAGGATTTGTTCATATTTTATGGATCTGAAGGGGGTATTCGACCTTCCTAGAATATTTTATGGATCTGATCATTATCTTTAGGAGGTTTCTTAGCATTATCAGTTTCAAAACTCTTGTATAAATACTCCAAGACATGGACTAGTATGACAACCCTTATGTTAATGAAGAAAACTTTGAATTTGCAGTCTTGAGATCAGTTTTGTGTTTTGTTCTTGATGATGTATATGAGATGATTATGTGAATGCTTCTGGAAGTTCCTTTTTAGCTGAGACGACTTAGGTGTACAAGTGAAGCAATGGAGGCACCCCTTTGCCAAGCTAGTACACTTCTTTTTCATTCTTTTCAAGCAAATTTTTGTATGAGCTTTAGTTCAGTTTACATTATGTTGTAGATAGCATTGTTGTGTTTTATTTGATCAAGTTATCTGGCTGATCAATGTGGGAAAGAAAAGAATGTATCTTTTGTAAAAGAGTTTAGCCTTTTCAGACATTTATAAGCTTCTAGTTTAGTTTGAATGCTTACTGTTTTGAATACTTAAAACTAGTTGAATGTTTTTCTACTCTAATTGTTGATTAATGGTAAGAGATCTATGAATACACCTTCTATAAAGAAGCTTAGAATTTCCTTTCATACTCAACACTTAGATTAGCTTCGATTTATTTCCATTGAAAGAACAAAAGTTATCTCTAAATCCATATATTTTGGATGTGCCTCTAAGTCTTACAAACATGGGATTGACAATCAATTGCACTCTAATTTACATCAGTAGGTTGGAGCCTAACAAGAGAAAGACAGAGGGATGCCTTGACAAAGCAATATTGGGGGACACTTCAGTTTTAGCGCTCAATGAAGTCTCTAAAAATCTTCTTGTGTGAGAAATCCTGGGTAGGAAAGATGGATCACCTGAGGGACTGTATAACAAAGAAGGGGATGTCTGAGTCTGAGCCTAAAAGGTGAGTGACCGAAAGGAAGGGGAGACTTTGATAGCTCATGAGAAAGACTCAGTGGAGTATTTTAAATTTTGTCATTTGTTGAATAGGATCATGCACACAATGGGTATGACAAGGAAAACAATGACTCGGGTAAACATGAAATCCATGTGCATGCAGCTCCACGAAATGCACAAGAAAAGTATTGTGTTGATGTGTGAATTTTTCCTTTTGAATTACAAACATCAATGAAATGTTCATGCATGAAAATTTTGATAATATGCATGCTATTTGAAATTGTTGTCGGAATGTACTAAATGCCAAGAGTTTGGGAAAGGAGTATATCAAGAAGAGGAAAACATTGTTGAAGTATTTGAAAGTTAATGGCATGGAAAGTGTTGCTGAAAAGAACATTGAGGATTGTGTTCCTTTAAAGGGGAGGGGATTGTACGACCTTTGTTTTCCCCAACATTTAATTAATATTTTTTATTGACTTCCATGGAATGGCATGCAAATATTGTAACTGTATTATTGTTTAATTGTAACTTCCAACAGTTGACTGTGGGGGTGAAGCCTTGCGTACTGGCCATGATACCACTAGAGGAAAGAGTGAGGGAACATAGAGAGGGGCTCATCATGATAATATGACCCAATCCTCCTTGCTAAAATATTTTATTTGAAATAATAATACTTAACCTGATCCCAAGGAAAAATTAATTAATGAGAAAAGGATTGGTGGTTGAGAAACCAACCACCTCAATGAATGGAAGCATGGAGGGCTTGGTTGAGACAATAGGAAGATCTCAGCCAAAGGTACAATGGAGTACCAAGTCAGTATAGAGATTGACCCATGATTTATTTTGACAAAAGGAAGAGGACGGTCCAAAACCTTCCTGTGGGAAAAACACATGCAAGAGAGGCACACGGGGGTGACAGAGAAAGAGATTATGAGAGAAAGAAACTTTTTGTGGGACTGGTTTGAGAACCCAAGAACCCATCCTAAGTTGAGAAGTTGTTATCCTGACATTGGAGAAGCATCTGATAAACCTCAAAGAGGCCCGAGATAGGAAAGGTAAGCACATATAATTTCATGGTGGTATCATGGCTTAGCACAGGTGTGGCCTATTGCCGAAGTGACGGAGCAAGAAGATCCTATGGTTGGGTGGAAAGACAAACACCCACAGTCTGTTGGTTGGATATAATTTGGAAAAGATAAGTATCTACATTTTCTGTGCAATTAAGTAAATGAATGATTGATTCTTGTATTGTATACCTTAATGTATGAGTCTACTACTTGGATATCATCATGTTTCATTTGCAAGTCTATGCACTTGATTAGTGGTGGACCTATAAGAAGGTCAAAGTAATGAATTTTTTTGTATCTTGTGTAGACAATAATATGACAGTCGTAATGGGTCTCGTGTGAAAGGAAGGAAGTGTTGTAACCCTTCTCCTAGAAGGAATGACACCTTAATTGTAATAGTGGCCCGAGGAGGTCACAGAGGGTAGTAAAGTCGGAGTTATATCATGAATGTGGAGAAATCCAAGATTCTAACTCTTTGAATGATCCTAGGGTTTAAACCCCAGCTAGAAGGAGTGGATAAAGGCACCTTGATATAGGTATCGGAATACCCTAGTGTCTGAGTGTGACTTTTGCATAAAAAGAGAACCTTAACTCCCCGTGAAACCTCCTATCTTGCAGTGAATGGTTTCAGGAGACAAGAACCTCGACTTAAGTGATGAAAAGGACAAACTCAGTGTTCTTCAGAGAAAATCAAGATCTCCTAAAGGCTTGGTAAGCATGAGAAAACACTTATAATAATCGCCGATACATCCAAGTTCGATTTCATACTGATAACCATGGATAATACAGTGTTTGATTCAGGATGAATCACAACCGTTGATTCAACACTATGAATATATCGTGACCCTCCATTGGAGAAGGATTTAATTCTTATAGAATATGCGTCATGAGTCGACTAGGACCATTGATCCATTGGAGGATCAACGACAAGGATGTTAATGTTTATGCCATTATTATAGTTCTTTTAATTTCAATAGATAAGAGCAACATAAGAACAAGATCACTGAGAAATACACATTCACAAGAGACACAACATTTATCCTGGGAAACCCTCTAGGGGAAGAAAACCCAGCAAAAAATTCCTTATCATAAATTGCCAATACAATGTCAAGAGATAACTCAAACCAATACAGAAAGACCTCTGCAAAAGATGCGCCACTCTTCTCCCTCTCTCCTTTGCTGGTAACAGATCAAAACTTGTCTCTCAAACTAAGCAAGTGAGTTGTTATCAAATGAGGCACTAGCCTCCTATATTTATACAAGTTCTAGCACGTGTGAAGTGTCTCTTCACTGGCAGGGCCGACTTCTCAATCTGGGTGGGTAAACCCACCTTTATTATATTTTTGGGTCTCTTAATTAACTGTTGGGGCCGACTTCTTATTCTGCCTATTATAATTGTCTGTTGACCAATCCGCAAAAGTGGATTTGGTCCTAATACAATTATCGACATGATTAATCCACAATGGGGATTAATCCTATGAATAAAATAACAATAATAATAAGAATACTCTTTGCAGTTACATTATTTCAACACTCCCCCTTAACAAGAAGGGTATTCTTCAACAGCATCAGACGAGAGAGGTCTACATCATCAGTGGCATCAGGAGGACAGTATCGTCAATATCATCTTGAAACATTGGCTAGCACATTTACGAGTCATCGGAAGTTTTCTTCATCGGTAGCATCATCATTCTCGAAATAATTCCATCATCATTTGCATCAATAAAAATGATACCTCATCACAGCACTAGGCTGGCATATCACAGTACTACACTGGCTCAATGTCATAGCTAATAAGCTGGTAGCTCGGTGTCAGTCACATCTTGCTTTACGTCTAACAACAAGGTCAGAAGCAAGGAATCATCTTGCTTTATGTCTAACAACTGGGTCAGAAGCAAGGAACATATCAACATATTGCTTTACATCTAACAACTAGGTCATAAGCGAGGAAGCATCTTTGTTTACATCTAACAACTAGGTCAGAAGCAAGGAACACATCAACATCTCGCTTTACGTCTAACAATGAGGTCATAAGTGAGGAATTATCTTGCTTTACATCTAACAACTAGGTCAGAAGCAAGGAATCACAGATCATCTCTCTTTACGTCTAACAATGAGGTCAGAAGCGAGGAATCATCATCATCTTTCTTTACGTCTAACAGCGAGGTCAGAAGCAAGGAATCATCTTGCTTTATGTCTAAAAACTAGGTCAGAAGCAAGGAATCACACAGCGTTATGTTTTACGTCTAACAGCGAGGTCAGAAGCAATGACTCATCTTGCTTTACGTCTAACAGCAAGGTCAGAAGCAAGGAACACACAACGTCATGCTTTACATCTAAAAGAGATGTTAGAAGCAATGACTCATCTTTCTTTATGTATAACAGTGAGGTCAGAAGAAAGGAACACACAACGTCATGCTTTACGTCTAACAGCGAGGTCAAAAGCAATGACTCATCCTGCTTTACGTCTAACAACAAGTTCAGAAGGAAGGAACACACAACGTCATGCTTTATGTCTAACATCGAGGTTAGAAGCAATGACTCATCTTGCTTTACATCTAACAACGAGGTCAGAAGAAAGGAATAAATATATATACTCCCCCTTTTAGGGAGGGTCCTTTCGGACTATACCAAGCTTATCTTGAAAGTGTTCAAACTTTACAAAAGATAGAGGTTTGGTCAACACGTTAGCAACATGTTCATCCGTGCTAATGTACTAGAGCTTCAAGGCTCCTCTCTGTGCCATGTCGTGGATGAAATGATAGCGGATCTCTATGTTCTTTGACCTGTCGTGGAATACAGGATTCTCTGTCATATTTATGCAGCTTTGGTTGTCACATAGAATCACGGTTTCTCTCATATCCAAGTCAAATAGGCCAGTCAGCAACTTTCAAAGCCATATAGCTTCGCATCTAGCAGAACATGTGGCAATGTACTCTGCTTCTGCTGTGTTGAGAGCAATACTAGATTTCTTCCTACTCTGCCATGATATCATGGTTGATCCCAAACTGAAACAGCATCCGGAAGTGCTTTTTTCTGTCTGCAACACTTCTTGCCCAATCTGCATCAGTATATCCACTCAATGTGAAGTCATGATCTCCATCACAGCTGAGTCCTTAATCCATTGTACCTTTAAGGTACCTCATCACATGTTTTGCAGCCACTAGGTGAACATGTCTGGGCTCTACCAGAAACTGACTCAAGGTGTTCACTGCAAAACAAATGTCTAGTCTGGTATTCATCAGGTACATCAGTGATCCAATAATCTGTCTATACAATGTGGAATCTATCAAGTCTGACGAAGTATCGACTAGCAGCTTTAGCTTCGCTTCCATGGGTGTATTCATGGACTTGAATTCTAGCATGTCGAATCTCTTTAATATTTCAACCGTGTACTTCCCTTGATTAAGGAAGATCCTTTCTTGACTCTTCCATACCTCAAGACCTAAGAAGTAATGCATTAGGCCAAGGTCTTTCATTTCAAATTCTACTGCAAGTCTCTGTTTACATTTAGCGATGAGATTTTCTTCTCCAGTTAAGAATAAGTCATCCACATACAGTAGTAAAACTACTAGTTCATTATCCATCATTTTGAAGTAGAGATTTGAGTCTGCTTTACTCTTGGTAAAGCCTAAGCTCGTCAAGAAACTGTTTATACGGCCCTACCAAGCTATGGGAGCTTGCTTCAATCTGTATAAGGCTTTCTTCAATCAACAGACATGAGACTTCCTGTCTTCAACCTCAAATCCTTGGGGTTTCTCTATATACACTTCCTCTTTGATAACACCATTCAGGAAAGCTATCTTCATGTCCATCTGGTGCAACTTCCATTTCATCTTGGCAGCAAGAGCTATAATGGTTCTGATCAAAGTGTATCTGGCCACAGGAGTGAATTTTTCTTCATAGTGAATGCCTTCCTTCTGGGAAAATCCACGAGCGACAAATCTTGCTTTGTATTTATCAATACTTCCATCAGCAACATGTTGTATTTTGAAGAGCCATTTTGATGATACCACATCCTTAATTTTTGGTCTGGGAACTATTTGCCATACATCATTCTTTATTATTGATTGGTATTCCTCTATCATGGCATCTGCCCATTCCTTCTTTCGAATGGCCTCTTCAAAGCATGTAGGTTCTTCATCAAGTAGATTGCACATCAAAGTCGTGTAACTGGAGAATGGCTTTGGTCTTTTCACCTATCTTGTGGTTCCTTCTGGAACACCATACTTCTCTCCATCTTGAATAAGCTCTCTTGCCCAAGAAGGCTTTATTTTATGGGAGAAGGTCATTTGAGGAGGTTCTTGAACTTTTGTTATGTCATGGTCTTCAGGGGTCTCCTCATCCAGGGAAGTTACAACTTCCGTTATAGGTTCTGCAGTTCTGGGAACTTCCCTCATGGATTCTGTAATCCTGGGATTTACAGGTTCCTCTTCATATACTTCTTCAAGTTGGCATCTTGTTGATTTCTTAAGTGCTGCTTCTTCATCAATGGTCACGTCCCTATTGATCTCAATATGGGGTGACCAGGTATGTAGATTCTGAAGGCCTTGGATACCTCACAGTATCCCACAAATATTCCCTTCTTTATGGAGGGTTCTAGCGTGTTTCTTTTCTCTTTCGATATATGAATAAACACTGGACAACCAAATATTTTGAGATGGCTTACCTCTGGATTCTTTCGGTTAACACCTCTTTCGGTGTCTTGAGCCCAAGTGTGTTATGGGATAATCAGTTCTGCACATAAACAACTGTCATTGCTACTTCTTCCCATAAGCACATAGGAGGATCTTGATCATGGATCATAGTCTTCACATCTTCCAGTATGGCTTTTTTCTTCCATTCAACTACATCATTTTGTTGGGGATCTTGATCCCAACATCTTTGCAGATATTCATGAACTCTTTTGAGGTATATTCTCCTCCATTATCTGACCTGAGTATCTTAATCTTCCTTACAGAAAGGTTTTCTATCAAGGCTTTGAATTCCTTGATCT
>ML779790.1:852139-870869 GCA_009831015.1 Picea engelmannii
AACATGCAACACTGATCAAGATAATTTCATAACAAATAGATGCATATTAGAATAATCACACCTGGGTTGCATCATTCCTCTGAATGTGTTGGATCTTGAAATCCTTCTGGATCTATGGCAAGACATCCCTTCTCCTGCAAATACTCTTTAGGTTTTAAACATATGTGAGTACATACCTCAGATAGCATTTGCAGGTAGTGGCTCCATCTGGTAGTAGTGGTAACTATTACCAAAAACTTTAAGGGTGATTGCAACTGGTTCTACGGCTGCAACTGCAACTGGTACTGCAACTCCAACTACAACTTAGGGTTTTATGAGGAAACCCTAATTTTTCAAAATTCTAATTTTGAAATTCTAATCCAGGGGATAGATGCTGTGAGCTGAGGTGAGTTAGCTAGTGCAGTCGGAATTTCAAAAATCCAACTTTTAACCCCTCAAACTTGATCTGCAGATTTCTGGACTGGTGCTTCTGGTTTTCTGGTACTTCTGGTACTCTAGTACTTTTGGTACTTTTGGTACTTTGGTTTTCTGGTTTTTTGGTACTTTGTGAAACTAGGGTTTCACTTTCCGAGAGATCTAGCCACTGAAAATGTGTGCTCTAAGTGCCAAAATGATCCTTGGGGGAGGGTGTAGCTTTCTAAGTGGTTTTAAGGCTGAAAATATTCACTTTTGCAAAACCCTAATTTTTGGGTACGGATAACAGTGACGTTTTTCCTCTTGCGAAATATGCTTCCTTCAGGTTGGCTCTGAAACCATGTTAATGTTTATTCCATTATTATAGTTCTTTACATTTCAATAGATAATAGCAACATAAGAACAAGATCACTGAGAAATACACATTCACAAGAGACACAATATTTATCCTAGGAAACCCTCTAGGGGAAGAAAACCCAGCAAAAACTTCCTTATCATAAATTTCCAATACAATGTCAAGAGATAACTCAAACCAATACACAAAGTCATCTCCAAAAGATGCACCACTCTTCTCCCTCTCTCCTTTATCGGTAACAAATCATAACTTGTCTCTCAAACTGAGCAAGTGAGTTGTTATCAAATGAGGCGCTAGCCTCCTGTATTTATACAAGTTCTGGCACATGTGACGTGTCTCTTCACTGGCAGGGCCAACTTCTCAATTTGGGTGGGTAAACCCACCTTTATTATATTTCTAGGTCTCTTAATTAAT
Organism: Picea engelmannii; assembly: GCA_009831015.1. Taxonomy (NCBI): domain Eukaryota; kingdom Viridiplantae; phylum Streptophyta; class Pinopsida; order Pinales; family Pinaceae; genus Picea; species Picea engelmannii. Next base: position 853,323 of record ML779790.1, read on the forward strand.
TGCTGGGGATGACTTCTTATTCTGCCTATTATAATTGTCTGTTGACCAATCCGCAAAAGGGGATTTGGTCCTAATACAATTACTGACATGATCAATCCACAATGGGGATTAATCCTATGAATAAAATAACAATAATAATAAGAATACTCTTTGCAGTTACATTATTTCAACAAGGGAAACCTTGATCGTTGATCAGGGAATGAGCCATTAGAGTATTCAAGTACTAGGTTGTGGCGCAACTCCAATGGAGAGACTTTGAGAAATTATCTAGACAGTTGATCGAAGAGTGGGTGTGGCACGATCTCAACCATCGATTTTTCATGGGTCCCACTAGTTTCCTTGTTGAATAATAGGAAGGGGAATGATGTCGTGTTACACAGCCTACCAGCTTGGCATCTAGCGTGTCCTAATAGGGACATGTGTCACCATAGGAGTGGTAGAGGGATGTAAATGTATAAGAAGAGGCTAGAAACCTTATGACCTTAGATTTAACCCATACCATAAGATATGGTGTAATAAAATAACCTGGCCCTTCGTCAGAGTAAGTTATGATGCTTGTAGAAGATGGACTCTAAATCAACAAGGACCATTGATCTATCAGAGGGCTAAGGGGTGAACCTTGATTGTTGAGGTTGAGTGAGAAGAAAGTGGTTCTAGCTCCAGGTTCCATGCCTTACCCTATAAGCATGAAGAGAGATAAGGTGATGTCATCATGACGTTTCATGCCTACAAGGTATCCAACATGTCTAGAGGTTGACAAGTGTCGGCACCAAGTTCATCAAAGAGGACAGACATGGGCCCCTATTTGGATCAATGGTCTCCTTTAAACTTCAACCATTAGATCTACAGGTTGAGAGAAATGGACCGTCCATCGAAGGGGTCTTAATCGGAGTAATTTACAAAGATGCACTCTGACGGGAGTTACCCCGAGAGAGGAGTGAAACCATTAGATATGTTGGATAGGTGATAGAATTTTTGAACTGTCGATCAAAGTGGGCTCATCGAAGTAGCCTCGGTTAAGGTACTTCGATGGCAGGTCTCCAAGGAGAAATTGTGACCATATATTGGTGAGTGGGAAGATTCAATATCAATTGTTGATCTATCATGGGTCTCGCCCATTTGTCTTAGAAGTTAAAAGGGACAAGCAATAACTATTTCACGCGTTAGGATCACTGACCCAAATAGAGTCGTTCAATGATCAACTTGAGGGTTATCATATCTAGAAACATAAAATGGGATGAGTGTTAACTCCCATGCAAGTTGGAGTCACGGACTCTGATCCAGATTCTTTTCGGCACAAAATGAGAGCGGAGATATAATAAATAAATGCATAGAGTTATTGCAGATATTAAATAATATAATAGAAATGTATCAGATATGAAACCATAAACATAGATATACAATAATACATGGTTTCTATTAATCAAATAAATGTACAGAGACTGTAAAAATACAAAGTGCAAGATTCGCTAGAATGGTGGCAGCTTATCTCTGAGAAGAGATGTGATGGCTACTCCCATTCGCAAGAAGATGATCACAATAAGGCTCTCAAGGAATTTTTACAATAAAATAGGAATACCCAAAACCCTAGACATCCAAAAACCTAACCCTAGGAGATGAAGTGCCAAAAGTCATGTGGGCCATGTTTGGGTAAGTTAGTACTCCAACTTCTCGGGGTCGTAACTTTTGCATACGATCTCCGTTTTAGGTGTGTAATAAATCGTTGGGAATTTATCATCGAGGAGATTCATTTTGTGGGCTCAATCATGCCTTCATCTATCATTGAGAACCTCTATCTCAAAAAACCTTCATTTGGGCCCTCAAAATGGCCCCGGAAGTTAAAAACCGTTAAAAATAGTAAATTGCCAAAATTGCCAGAAAATTGTTTTGAGCCAGTCAAAAAAAGTGGGTGGCCACCGATATCCACCTAGATCAATCCTCCCTCCTTAGGAAGCAATGGTCTCCATTGCATTGAGTTCCCAGGGGAGAGGGAAAATCATTTGTTGAATATGCATCTTGGTGAGCTTCTTATGACACTGCGGGGTCGAGACTCATAAACAGCATGGCGCTTCCACATATATGGTTGCCCCAAGAGAACATCACAGAAATCCAGTGGGGAAACATCACATAATACCTCATTCTTGAAGGGATGGATGCTGTATGAAAATATACACTGCTGGCTAACATGAAGATCGCATCCTTGGTGAAGCCACTCGATGTAGTATGGTTGCGGGTGTGTTGTTGTCGAAAATCCCAACTGTTTAACGACCTCCACTGAGATTAGGTTCTTATGGCTTCTACTATCAACAATAAAATGCAGCGGGGTCTGCTTCACCCACATCTTTGAATGAAAAGGGCGCTCCCCCTCTTCAGCATCTGTTGGTTCTTCTAGTTGAATTTTTTTGGTCGCGACAATAACAGTGGGGTCTGCGTCAGGGTTCGGCTCCTTGTCTTTGATCTCAGCCACCAATGACTGTTTTGAACAATATTCACTGGTGTTGTGCCAGGGGGTTTGTGGCAATCACACCATTTTCTAGTGTCCTTCTTTGTCTTCCCATGGCTCTTCTTTTCCAGTGGCTTGGAGTAGTTGTCAGGAGACTATTTGTTAGGGTTGTCTTTGTCATACTTTGGTTGTTGCATATTTGCATACCCTAACTCCCATTTGTTATGGTGCCTAAATTTCTGCTCGATTTTAACAACATATCGATAGGCAACACCGAGTGATGAGATGTCCAAAAAATCCATTTCAGTTTGGATGTATCTGTGTAGAGCCCCACGGTATTTCAGAACCAAATGTCATTCAGAGTCTTTGATACCCAGCTTGGTGTGCAAGGTATGAAAGGTATTGGTGAACTATAGAACTACTTTGACCCTCTCTTTCTGTAGTGTAGTCCATCTCATGTACTGGTCCTCATAGTTTCCAACAGGGTAATACTGTTCCTTTACAACATCTACAAAAAAATCCCAAGTTGGCTCGACCCCATATATTCTAGACTCCTCTGTGGAAATCTGATCCCAATAAGTTTCCCACCAATGTTTGAAATGGGGGAGAGCCTTAAGGAGCACAGATATGATCTTTTCTCTGCCAGAAAAATTGTGAACAAAGAAATAACCTTCTAACATATTTAACCATTTATCTAGGGCATCTGCATCTATCTGACCTTCAATTATAGGAATATCAAAATTGACCTATACCTTAAAAGGAAAGATGCCTCCAAATTGGCCGCTTGATGAAGATGTGCCTGATGCTATCGGGAGGCATTGAAGGATGTGGGAAAAATTCTCCATCATTTCGTCCCTCTGTCGCGTGAGAGCTTTCTCAAGCGACAAACTTATAGGATCATCTGCTCCATCGTTTTTATTTTCTTCCACCATTGAGGGTTTCTTGGGTGTGCGAGAGTGATTGTCCTCAAGAGAGACAAGCTCGAGACCCAACTTTCTATACTCAGACCTCGTCGGGGACATGCACTGAAAGAAATGATCAAGAACATCCTATTCTGATACCACTGATCTGGATTCTTTTCGGCATGGAATGAGAATGGAGATATAATAAAGAAATGCACAGAGATATCGCAGATATTCAATAATATAACATAAATGTATCAGATATGCAACCATAAACACATATATACAATAATACACAGTTTCTATTAATCAAAGAAATGTACAGAGACTGTAAAAATACAGAGTGCAAGACTCGCTAGAATGGTAGTTGCTTATCTCTGAGAAGAGATGTGACGGCTACTCGCATTCGCAAGAATATGATTAAAATGAGGCTCTCAAGGCATTTTTAAAATAAAACTAGAATGCCCAAAACCCTAGACATCCAAAAACCTAACCCTAGGAGATGAAGCACCAAAAGTCATGTGGGCCTTGTTTGGGTAAGTTAGTACATCAACTTCCCAGGGTCGTAGCTTTTGCATACGATCTTTGTTTTAGGCGTGTGATAGCTCGTTGGAAATGTGTCGTAGAGGAGATTTGTTTTGAGGGATAAATCATGCCTTCGGATATCATTGAGAACCTCTATCTCGAAAAACCTTCATTTGGGCCCTCAAAATGGCCCCGGAAGTTAAAAACTGCTAAAAATAGTAAATTGCCAAAATTGTCAGAAAATTGTTTTGAGCTAGTCAGAAAAGTTGGGTGGCCAACGATATCCACCTGGATCAATCCTCCCTCCTTAGGAAGCAATTTTATCTATTGCGTTGAGTTCCTGGGGGAGAGGGAAAAGCGTTTGCTGAATCTGCATCTTGCTGAGCTGCTTGCCTTGGTGGAGATGCCGCGTTGCTCAGTTTGTGGAAGTTTGTCACGAATCTATTGAGGTTGAGGTTGTTCAACAAGTCAGGATACATGAGAGGAAGGTGTGCAGAAGAAATCTTTGCGCTTTGCTGCAACCTTGTCGACCTGCTTCTGTTGGATAGAAGGTGCAGGGGGCGAAGTTGTAGTGGTTGCAGTGTCCTTCTGTCCCCCTTTTGAACAGATTATGAAGAAGTGAATTTTATAGTATGAGATACTACATTGTGACACATTTTATGTGTAACAGTAGTCAGAACTACCTCTGGTATTCTGTAGAGATGAAACCCAAGAGAAACAATGACACTGCGGGGTCGAGACTGATAAACATCATGCCGCTTCCACATATATGGTTGGCCCAAGAGAACATCACAGACATCCAGTGGGGCAACATCACATAATAGTTCATCCTTGAAGGGATGGATGTTGTATGACAATATACACTACTAGCTAACACAAACATCGCATCCTTAGCGAAGCCACCAGATGTTGTATGGTTGCAGGTGTGGTGTTGTCGACAATCTCAATTGTTTGACAACCTCTGCTGAGATGAGGTTCTTATGGCTTCTTCTATCAACAATAAAATGCAGCGGGGTCCCCTTCACCCACATCTATGAATGAAAAAGGTGCTCCCCCTCTTTAGGATCTGTTGGTTCTTTTGGTTGAATTGTTGTGATCACGACAATAGCAGTGGGGTCTACGTCAATGATTTGTCCTTTACCAGTATTTTCAAAATCAGATTCTGAATTAGGGTTCGGCTCCTTGTCTTTGATCTCGGCCACCAATGACTATTTTGAGAAACAATCATCAGTGTTGTGCCAAGGGTTTTCATGGAAATCACACCATTTTCTGGTGTCCTTCTTTGTATTTCCGTGACCCTTCTTTTCTTGTGGCTTGGACTGGTTTTCGGGAGACTGTGTGTTAGGGATGTATTTTTCATACTTTGGTTGTTGCAGATTTGCAAACCCAAACTCCCGTTTTTTCTGGTGCCTAAATTTCTCCTTGATTTTAACAGAATATCGAGAGGCAGCACCGAGTGATGAGATGTCCAAAAAATCATTTTAGCTTGGATGTATCTGTGTAGAGCCCCACAGTATTTCAGAACCAAATGTCATTCGAAGTCTTTGATACCCATCTTGGTGCATAAGGTATGGAAGGTATTTGTGAACTCAAGAACTGCTTGGCCCCTCTCTTGCCGCAGTGTGGTCCATCTCATGTACTGGTCCTCATAGTTGCCAACAGGGTAATACTGTTCCTTTACCGCATCCACAAAAAAATCCCAAGTGCGCTTGGCCCCATATATTCCAGACTCCTCTGTGGAACTCTGCTCCCACTAATTTTCCCACCAATGTTTGACATGGGGGAGAGCCTTAAGGAGCGTGATGATGATCTTTTCTCTATCGAAAAAATTGTGAACAGAGAAATAACCTTCTAACAGATTTAACCATTTATCTAGGGCATCCGCATCTATCTCACCTTCAAATATAGGAATATCAAAATTAACCATTTAACCATTTATAAAAGGCAAGGTGCCTCCAAAGTGGCTGCTTGCTGAAGATGCGCTTGATTCTATCAAGAGGCATTGAAGGATGTAGGAAAAATTCTCCATCATTTCGTCCCTCTATCGCGTGAGAGCTTGCTCAAGAAATAGACTTATAAGATTGTCTACTCCATCGTTTTTATTTTCTTCCTCCATTGAGGGTTTCTTGGGTGTGCAAGAGCGATTTTCCTAAAAAAATACAAGATCGATACCCAAATTTCTATACTCGGACCTCGTCAGGGACATGCACTGAAAAAATGTTCAAGAACAGCCTTTTCTGATACCACTGATCCAGATTCTTTTCGGCATGAAATGAGAGCGGAGATATAATAAATAAATGCACATAGATATCATAGATATTCAATAATATAACAGAAATGTATTGGAGATGCAACCATAAACACATATATACCGTAATACACGGTTTCTATTAATCAAAGAAATGTACAGAGACTGTAAAAATACAGATTCCAAGACTTGCTAGAATGGTGGCAGCTTATCTCTGAGAAGATATGTGATGGCTACTCGCATTAGTAAGAAGATGATTACAATGAGGCTTTCAAGGACTTTTCACAATAAAATAGGAATTCCAAAAACCCTAGACATCCAAAAACCTAACCCTAGGAGATGAAGTGCCAAAAGTCATGTGGGCCCCGTTTGGGTAAGATAGTACATCAACTTCCCTGGGTTGTAACTTTTGCATACAATATTTGTTTTAGGCGTGTGATAGCTCGTTGGAAAGGTATTTTCAAGGAGACTAATGTTGGGGGATAAATCATTCCCTCAATTATCATTGAGAACTTCTATCTTGAAAAACCTTCATTTGGTCCCTCAAAATGGCCCCGGAAGTTAAAAACTGTTAAAAATAGTAAATTACCAAAATTGCCAGAAAACTGTTTTGAGCCAGTTGGAAAAGGTGGGTGGCCACCGATATCCACCTGGATCAATCCTCCCTCCTTAGGAATAAATGGTCTCCATTGCGTTGAGTTCCCGGGGGAGAGGGAAAAGCGTTTGATAAATCTGCATCTTGGTAAGGTGCTTGCCTTCCTGGAGATGCCACACTGCTCAGTTTGTGGAAGTCTATCATGAATCTGTTGAGGCTAAGGTTGTTCAAAAAGTCAGGCTACATGAGAGGATGTTGTGCAGAAGGAATATTTTCACTTTGCTTCAACCTTGGCGACCTGCTTCTGTTGGATAGAAGGTACAGGGGGCAAGGTTGCAGTGGTTGCAGTGTCCTTTTGTTCCCCTTTTGAACAGATTGTGAAGAAGATGAAATTTATGGTATAAGATACTACCTTGTGACACATTTTAGGTGGAACAGTAGTCAGAACTACCTCTAGTATTCTGTAGACATGACCTCCCAAAGAAATAATGACACTGTGAGGTCGAGACTCATAAACAGCATGGCGCTTCCACATATAAGGTTGGCTCAAGAGAGCATCACCGAAATGCAATGGGGAAACATCACATAATACCTCATCCTTGAAGGGATGGATGTTGTATGACAATCTACATTGCTGGCTAACACAAAGATCGTGTCCTTGGTGAAGCCACCTGATGTTGTATGGCTATGGGTGTGGTGTTGCCGACAATCCCAACTGTTTGACAACCTCTATTGAGATGAGGTTCTTCCGGCTTCCGCTATCAACAATAAAATGTAGTGGAGTCAACTTCGCCCACATCTGTGAATGAAAAAGGCACTCCCCCTCTTCAGGATCTATTTTTTCTTCTGGTTGAATTGTTGCAGTCGCGAAAATAGCAGTGGGGTCTCCGTCAATGATTTTTCCTTTACCAGTATTTTCAGAATCAGATTATGAATCAAGGTTTGGCTCCTTTTCCTTGATATCAACCACCAATAATTGTTTTGAGCGACATTCATCGGTATTGTGCTAGGGGCTTTTGTAGAAATCACACCTTTTTCCAGTGTCCTTCTTTGTCTTCCCGTGACCCTTATTTTCCTGTGGCTTGGACTGGTTTTCGGGACACTGTTTGTTAGGGCTGTCTTTCTAATACTTTAGTTGTTGTAGATTTGCAGACCCGAACTCCCATTTGTTTTGGTGCCTAAATTTCTGCTCGATTTTAACAACATATCGATAGGCAGGACCAAATGATGAGATGTCCAAAAAATCCATTTCGGTTTGGATGTATCTGTGTAGAGCCCCATGGTATTTCAGAACCAAATCTCGTTCAGAGTCTTTGATACCCAGCTTGGTGCGCAAGGTATGAAAATTATTGGTGAACTCTGGAACTTCTTGGCCCCTCTCTTGCTACAGTGTGGTCCATCTCATGTACTGGTCCTCATAGTTGCCAACAGGGTAATATTGTTCCTTTACCGCATCCACAAAAAAATCCCAAGTGGGCTCGGCCCCATATATTCTAGAATCCTCTGTGGAAATCTACTCCCAGTAAGTTTCCCACCAATGTTTGACATGGGGGAGAGCCTTAAGGAGCATGAAGATGATCTTTTCTCTGTCGAAAAAATTATGAATAGAGAAATAACCTTCTAACAGATTTAACCATTTTTCTAGGGCATCCGCATCTATCTGACCTTCAAATATAGGAATATAAAAATTGACCTGTACCTTAAAAGGCGAGGTGCCTCCAAAGTGGTCGCTTGATCAATATGCGCCTGATTCTATCGGGAGGCGTTGAAGGATGTGGGAAAAATTCTCCATCATTTCGTCCCTCTATCGCATGAGATCTTGCTCAAGCAACAGACTTATAGGATCATCTGCTCATTCGTTTTTCTTTTATTCCACCATTGAGGGTCTCTTGGGTGTGCAAGAGAAATTGACCTTAAGAGAGACGATCTCGAGACAACTTTCTATACTCAGACCTCATCGGGGACATGCACTGAAAAAAATGATCAAGAACAGCCTGTTCTGATACCACTGATCTGGATTCTTTTTGGCACGAAATGAGAGCAGAGATATAATAAAGAAATTCATAGAGATGTCGTAGATATTCAATAATATAACATAAATGTATCAGAGATGAAACCATAAAAATAGATATACAATAATACACGGTTTCAATTAATCAAATAAATGTACAGAGACTATAAAAATATAGAGTGCAAGACTCACTAGAATGGTAGTAGCTTATCTCTGAGAAGAGATTTGACGGCTACTCGCATTCACAAGAAAATGATTACAATGAGGCTCTCAATAAATTTTTACAATAAAACAGGAATTCCAAAAACCTAACCCTAGGAGATGAAGCGCCAAAAGTCATGTGGGCCCTGTTTGGGTAAGTTAGTACATCAACTTCCCAGGGTCATAACTTTTGCATACAATCTCCATTTTAGGCGTGTGATAGCTCATTGGAAAGGTATCATAGAGGAGATTCATTTTGAGGGCTCAATCATTCCTTTGGATATCATTGAGAAATTATATCTTGAAAAGCCTTCATTTGGGTTCTCAAAATGGCCCCAGAAGTTAAAAATTGCTAAAAATAGTAAATTGCCAATATTGCCAAAAAATGGTTTTGAGCCAGTCAGAAAAGGTGCATGGCTGCCGATATCCACCTGGATTAATCCTCCCTCCTTAGTGAAAAATGGTCTCCATTGCGTTGAGTTCTTAGGGGAGAGGGAAAAGCGTTTGTTGAATCTGCATCTTGGGGAGCTGCTTGCTTTGCTGGAGACATCACGCTGCTCAGTTTGTGGAAGTCTGTCACGAATCTGTTGAGGCTGAGGCTGTTCCAAAAGTCAGGCTACATGAGAGGACGGTGTCCAGAAGGAATATTTGTGCTTTTTTGTAACCTTGTCGACCTACTTCTGTTGGATATAAGGGGTAGGGGGCGAGGTTGTAGTGGTTGCAGTGTGCTTCTATTCCCCTTTTGAACAGATTGTGAAGAAGCTGAATTTTACAGTATGAGATACTACCTTGCGACAGTTTTTAGGTGGAAAAGTAGTCAGAACTACCTCTGGTATTCTGTAGAGATGACCCCCCAGATAAATAATGACACTCCGGGGTCGAGACTCATAAACAATATGGCGCTTCCACGTATATGGTTGGCCTAAGAGAACATCACAAACATCCAGTGGGGAAACATCACATAATACCTCATCCTTGAAGGGATGGATGTTGTATGAAAATATACACTGTTGGCTAACACGAAGATCGCGTCCTTGTTGAAGCCACCCGATATTGTATGGTTGTGGGTGTGGTGTTGTCGACAATCCCAACTGTTTAATGACCTCTATTGAGATGAGGTTCTTCTCGCTTCCACTATCAACAATAAAATGCAGCGGGGTCCCCTTCACCCACATCTATGAATGAAAAATGTGCTCCCCCTCTTCAGGATCTGTTGGTTCTTCTTGTTGAATTGTTGTGGTCCCGACAATAGAAGTGGGGTCTGCATCAATGATTTGTCCTTTACCAGTATTTTCATAATCAGATTTTGAATTAGGGTTTGGCTCCTTGTCCTTGACCTCGGCCACCAATGACTGTTTTGAGTGACATTCATTGGTGTTGTGCTAGGGGATTTTGTGGAAATCACACCAGTTTCTAGTGTCCTTCTTTGTCTTCACATGACCCTTCTTTTCCTGTAGCTTGGACTGGTTTTCGGGAGATTGCTTGTTAGGGAAGTCTTTGTCATACTTTGGTTGTTGCAGATTTGCAGACTCGAACTCTCATTTGTTCTGGTGCCTAAATTCCTGCACGATTTTAATAGCATATCGATAGGTAGCACCGAGTGATTAGATGTCCAAAAAATCCATTTTAGTTTGGATGTATCTGTGTAGAGTCCCATGGTATATCAGAACCAAATTTCATTTGGAGTCTTTGATACCTAGCTTGATGCGCAAGGTATGGAAGGTATTGGTGAACTCTGGAACCGCTTGGCCCCTCTCTTGCCGTAGTGTGGTCCATCTCATGTACTGGTCCTCATAGCTGCCAACAGGGTAATACTGTTCCTTTACCGCATCCAACAAAAAACCCAAGTGGGCTCAACCCCATATATTCCAGACTCCTCTGTGGAACTATGATCCCAGTAAGTTTCTCACCAATGTTTGACATGGGGGAGAGACTTAAGGAGTGTGGAAATGATCTTTTCTCTGTCAGAAAAATTGTGAATAGAGAAATAACCTTCTAACAGATTTAACCATTTATCTAGGGCATCCGCATCTATCTAACCTTCAAATATAGGAATACCAAAATTGACTTGTACCTTAAAAGGTGAGGTGCCTTCAAAGTGGATTCTTGATGAATATGTGCTTGATGCTATCAGGATGTGTTGAAGGATGTGGGAAAAATTCTCCATCATTTCGTCCCTATGTCGCGTGAGAGCTTGCTCAAGCAACAAACTTATAGGATTGTCTACTCCGTCGTTTTTCTTTTCTTCGGCCATTGAGGGTTTCTTGGGTGTGAGAGAGCAATTTTCCTCAATAGAGACAAGATCGAGACCCAAATTGATATTCTCAAACCTCATTGGGGACATGCACTGAAAAAACAATCAAGAATAGCCTGTTATGATACCACTGATCTGGATTCTTTTCGACACGAAATGATAGTGGAGATATAATAAAGAAATGCACAGAGATATCAAAGATATTCAATAATATAACATAAATGTATTGGAGATGCAACCATAAACACAGATATACAGTAGTACATAGTTTCTATTAATCAAAGAAATGTACAGAGACTAAAAAAATAAAGAGTGGAAGACTCGCTAGAATGGTGGCAGCTTATCTCTGAGAAGAGATGTGACGACTACTCGCATTCGCAAGAAGATGATTCCAATGAGGCTCTCAAGGCCTTTCTACAATAAAAAAGGAATTCCAAAAACCCTAGACATCTAAAAACCTAACCCTAGGAGATGAAGCGCCAAAATTCATGTGGGCCCCGTTTGGGGAAGTTAGTACATCAACTTCTCGGGGTCGTAACTTTTGCATACGATCTCCGTTTTAGGCGTGTGATAGATTGTTGGAAAGGTATCATTGAGGAGATTCATTTGCAGGCTCAATTATGCCTTCTACTATCATTGAGAACCTATATCTCAAAAAAACTTATTTTGGGCCCTCAAAATGGCCCCGGAAGTTAAAAATTGCTCAAAATAGTAAATTGCCTTAATTGCTAGAAAATTGTTTTGAGCCAATCTAAAAAGGTGGGTGGCCACTGATATCCATTTGGAACAATCCTCCCTCCTTAGGAAGCAATGGTCTCCATTTCATTGAGTACTTGGGGGAGAGGGAAAAGAATTTGTTGAATCTACATCTTGGTGAGTTGCTTACCTTGCTGGAGATGTCGCGCTGCTCAGCTTGTGGAAGTCTGTCATGAATATCTTGAGGTTGAGGTTGTTGAACAAGTCAGGCTACATGAGAGGACAATATGAAGAATGAATCTTTGCGCTCTGCTGCAACCTTGTCAACCTGCTTCTATTGGATAGAAGGTGTAGGGGGCGAGGTTGTAGTGGTTGCAGTGTCCTTCTATTCCCCTTTTGAACAGATTGTGAAGAAGATAAATTTCATAGTATGAGATACTACCTTGCGACATGTTTTAGGTGGAACAATAGTTAGAACTACCTCTGGTATTCTATAGAGATGACCTCCCAAAAAAACAATGACACTGTGGGGTCGAGACTCATAAAAAGCATGGTGCTTCCACCTATATGGTTGGCCCAAGAGAACATCACAGAAATACAGTGGGGAAACATCACATAATACCTCATCCTTGAAGGGATGGATGTTGTATGACAATCTACACTGTTGGATAACACGAAGATTGCGTCCTTGGCGAAGCCACCTGATGTTGTATGGTTACAGGTGTGGTGTTGTCGACAATCCCAACTATTTAATGAACTCTACTAAGATGAGGTTCTTCTGGCTTCTGCTATCAACAATAAAATGCAATGGGGTCCCCTTCACCCACATCTGTGAATGAAAAAGACACTCCCCCCCTTCAATATCTGTTGGTTCTTCTAGTTAAATTGATGCGGTCGCGACAATAGCAGTGGGGTCTACGTCAATGATTTGTCCTTTACCAGTATTGTTAGAATCAGATTATGAATCAATTTTCATCTCCTTGTCCTTGATCTCAGCCACCAATGATAGTTTTGAGCGACATTCATCGGTGTTGTGCCAGGGGATTTTGTGGAAATCACACCATTTTCTGGTGTCCTTCTTTGTCTTCCCGTGACCCTTATTTTCCTATGGCTCGGACTGGTTTTTGGGAGATTGTTTTTTATGGTTGTCTTTGTCATACCTCGGTTGTTCCATTTTTGCAAACCCGGAATCCCATTTGTTCTGGTGCCTAAATTTCTACTCGATTTTAACAACATATCGATAGGCAACATCGAGTGATGAGATGTCCAAAAAATCCATTTCAGTTTGGATGTATCTGTGTAGAGCCCCACGTTATTTCAAAACCAAATGTCATTCAGATTCTTTGATACTCAGCTTGGTGCACAAGGTATGGAAGGTATTGGTGAACTCTAGAACCTATTGGCTCCTCTCTTTCTACAGTGTGTTCCATCTCATGTACTAGTCCTCATAGTTGCCAACAGGGTAATACTGTTCCTTTACCGCATCCACAAAAAAATACCAAGTGGGCTTGGTCCCATATATTTCAGACTCCTTTGTGGAACTCTTCTCCCAGTAAGTTTCCCACCAATGTTTGACATGGGGGAGAGCCTTAAGTAGTGCGGAGATGATATTTTCTCTGTCGGAAAAATTGTGAACAGAGAAATAACCTTCTAACATATTTAACCATTTATCTAGGGCATCCACATCTATCTGACCTTCAAATATAGGAATATGAAAATTGACCTATACCTTAAAAGAAGAGGTGCCCCCAAAGTGGCTTCTTGATGAAGATGCGTCTGATTCTATCGGGAGGTGTTGAAGGATGTGGGAAAAATTCTCCATCATTTTGTCCATCTGTCACGTGAGAGATTGCTCAAGCAATAGACTTATAGGATCGTCTGCTCGGTCATTTTTTTTTTCTTCCACCATTGAGGGTTTATTGGGTGTGCGAGAGAAATTTTCCTCAAGAGAGACAAGCTCGAGACCCAACTTGCTATACTTGGACCTCATCGGGGACATGCACTGAAAAAAACGATCAAGAAGAGCCTGTTCTGATAACACTGATCTAGATTCTTTTCAGCATGAAATGAGAGTGGAGATATAATAAAGAAATGCACAGAGATATCGTATATATTCAATAATATAACAGAAATGCACCGAATATACAACCATAAACACAGATATACAATAATACACGGTTTCTATTAATCAAAGAAATGTACAGAGACTGTAAAAATATAGATTTCAATACTCGCTAGAATGGTGGCATCTTATCTCTAAGAAGAGATGCGACAGCTACTCCCATTTGCAAGAACATGATTACAATGAGGCTCTCAAGGCCTTTTTACAATAAAATAGGAATTCCAAAAACCCTAGACATCCAAAAACCTAACCCTAGTATATGAAGCACCAAAATTCATGTGGGCCCCGTTTGGGTAAGTTAGTACATCAACTTCCCGGGGTCATAACTTTTGCATAGGATCTTTGTTTTAGGCGTGTTATAGATCGTTGGAAATATATCATCGAGGAGATTCATTTTGGGGGATCAATCATTCCTTTAGCTATCAATGAGAACCTTTATCTTGAAAAACCTTCATTTGGGCCCTCAAAATGGCCCCAGAAGTTAAAAGCTGCTAAAAATAGTAAATTGTCAAAATTGCTAGAAAACTATTTTTAGCCAGTCGAAAAAGGTGGGTTGTCGTCGATATCCACCTGGATCAATCCTCCCTTCTTAGGAAGAAATGGTCTCCATTGCTTTGAGTTCCAGGGGAAGAGGGAAAAGTGTTTGATGAATCTGCATCTTGGAGAGCTGCTTGCCTTGCTGGAGACATCACGCTGCTCAATTTGTGGAAGTCTGTCATGAATCTGTTGAGGCTGAGGCTTTTCAACAAGTTGGGCTACGTGAGAGGACGGTGTGTAGAAGGAATATTTGTTCTTTGTTGTAACCTTGTCGACCTGCTTCTTTTGGATAGAAGGTGCAGGGGGCAAGGTTGTAGTGGTTGTAGTGTCCTTTTGTTCCCCTTTTGAACAGATTGTGAAGAAGCTGAATTTTGTAGTATGAAATACTACCTTGCAACACTTTTTAGGTGGAACAGTAGTCAGAACTACCTCTGGTATTCTGTAGAGATGACCCCCCAGAGAAACAATGACACTGCGGGGTCGAGACTCATAAATAGCATGGCACTTCCACATATATGGTTGGCCCAAGAGAACATCACAGACATCTAGTGGGGAAACATCACATAATACCTCATCCTTGAAGGGATGGATGTTGTATGACAATCTACACTATTGGCTAATGTGAAGATCATGTCCTTGGAGAAGCCACCCGATGTTGTATGGTTGTGGGTGTGGTGTTGTTGACAATCCCAAATGTTTGATGACCTCTGTTAAGATGAGGTTCTTCTGGCTTCCACTATCAACAATAAAATGCAACGAGGTTCCCTTCACCCACATCTGTGAATGAAAAAGGTCCTCTCCCTCTTCAGGATCTATTAGTTCTTTTGGTTGAATTGTTGCAGTCATGACAATAGCAGTGGGGTCTGCATCAATGATTTGTCCTTTACCAGTATTTTCATAATCAGATTCTGAATCAGGGTTCGGCTCCTTGCCTTTGATCTCAGCCACCAATGGTTGTTTTGAGTGACATTCATCGGTGTTGTGCTGGGGGATTTTGTGGAAATCACACCATTTTCCGGTGTCCTTCTTCATCTTCTTGTGGCTTGGACTGGTGTTTGGGAGACTGTTTGTTAGGGTTGTATTTTTCATACTTTGGTTGTTTTAGATTTTAAGACCTGAACTCCCATATGTTTTGGTTCCTAAATTTCTGCTCGATTTTAACAACATATTGATAGGTAGCACCGAGTGATGAGATGTCCAAAAAATCCATTTTAGTTTGGATGTATCTATGTAGAGCCCCACGGTATTTCAGAACCAAATGTCATTCAGAGTCTTTGATACCCATCTTGGTGCGTAAGGTATGGAAGGTATTGGTGAACTCTGGAACCACTTGGCCCCTCTCTTGCCGCAGTGTGGTCCATCTCATGTACTAGTCCTCATAGTTTCCAACAGGGTAATACTCTTCCGTTACCGCATCCACAAAAAAATCCCAAGTATTCCAGACTCCTCTGTGGAACTATGCTCCCATTAAGTTTCCCACCAATGCTTGACATGGGGGAGAGCCTTAAGGAGCATGAAGATGATCTTTTTTCTATCAAAAAAATTGTGAACAGAGAAATAACCTTCTAACAGATTTAACCATTTATCTAGGGCATCCGCATCTATTTGACCTTCAAATATAGGAATATCAAAATTGACTTGTACCTTAAAAGGCAAGGTGCCTCCAAAGTGGCCTCTTGATGAATATGTGCCTGATGCTATCGGGAGGCGTTGAAGGATGTGGGAAAAATTCTCCATCATTTCGTCCCTCTGTCGCGTGAGAGCTTGCTCAAGCAACAGACTTATAGGATCGCCTACTCCGTTGTTTTTCTTTTCTTCCACCATTGAGGGTTTCTTGGGTGTGAGAGAGTGATTTTCCTCAAGAGAGACAAGCTCGAGACCCTACTTTCTATACTCGAACCTCTTTGGGGACATGCACTGAAAAAAATGATCAAGAACAACTTGTTCTGATACCACTGATTTAGATTCTTTTGGGCACAAAATGAGAGAAGAGATATGATAAAGAAATGCACAGAGATATCACAGATATTCAATAATATAACAGAAATGTATCAGAGATGAAACCATAAACACAAATATACAATAGTACATGGTTTCTATTAATCAAATAAATGTACAGAGACTATAAAAATACAGAGTGCAAGACTCACTAGAATGGTGACAGCTTATCTCTGAGAAGAGATATGACGGCTACTCACATTTGCAAGAAGATGATTACAATGAGGCTCTCAAGGAATTTTTACAATAAAATAGGAATTCCAAAAAACCTATACATCCAAAAACATAACCCTAGGAGATGAAGCTCCAAAAGTCATGTGGGCCTCGTTTGGGTAAGTTAGTACATCAACTTCCCGGGGTCGTAACTTTTGCATACGATCTCTATTTTAGGCGTGTGATAGCTCATTGGAAAGGTATCATCGAGGAGATTCATTTTGGGGGATAAATCATGACTTTATATATCATTTGGAAACTCTATCTTTAAAAACATTCATTTGGGCCCTCAAGATGGCCCTGGAAGTTAAAAACTACTAAAAATAGTAAATTGCCAAAATTGTGAGAAAACTATTTTGAGCCAATCGGAAAAGGTGGGTGGCCACCGATATCCACCTGGATCAGACTCACTTAGGGTCATTGGATTCTCGGTTCAAGGACCATTGGATCTAGGAGGGGTCTGCAAGATACCAGATATACAAAATATGCAGAACAAATATAAAATGCTAGAAATGACAGAATAACAGTAAAATATCCAGCATAATCTCCACAATAACACAGAAATGATATAAGAACTGCAATAGAAATATCACTTCGATTCAGAAAGCAATGTTCATAGGCCTCTTCGAGGGGACAACCTCCAATAGAGAAGCGCTCTATTACAATAATCTCCAAGCGAGGGTTTTCATACCCTCGACCCTTATTTATACTAAATATGTCTATTAAGAGAAGCATCTAGAGGAAGATCCTTCTAGAAGCGGAAGCTTCTATTAGGTCTTCTTACATCCGCCTTATTCTATTT
>ML779790.1:886004-896459 GCA_009831015.1 Picea engelmannii
TTGCGTATCAGGTTAGAAACCTGAGAGAATGAGTTTCAATTGTTTCTCTGCTTAGGCCAGGAGATTCCTGCATCGAGT
Organism: Picea engelmannii; assembly: GCA_009831015.1. Classification (NCBI taxonomy): domain Eukaryota; kingdom Viridiplantae; phylum Streptophyta; class Pinopsida; order Pinales; family Pinaceae; genus Picea; species Picea engelmannii. The sequence goes on from ML779790.1 coordinate 886,083, forward strand.
GCAGTGGAATTCCTCCGCATAGAGTGCGTCAAGGAGGCCAAGCCGTTGAACTTTTGTTCTCCGTTGTCCAGAGTGGGTTTGAGGTATTCGAGACGTGCAGGTGAGTGCAGGTCGAATTCGAGTCTCAGTAGTAAGTCTGAGAGAGAGAGAGTTGAACCTGTTGCGAGCGTGGGCGCACGGAACTCAGAAGACTTCAACACTTTCAGAAGTGATTGAAGACAGAGCACAAGGAGTGTGTTCAAAGAACCCCTTGAAAGAGCTCGAGTTGAAGAAAGCTCTGGAGGGATAACGTCTTTGGTTCAGTTGCACAGGAGGAAGGTGGCCATAGCGTTTCGGCAAATCGGGGTTGGTGAGTGCGAGAATCACTTGCCCATTGAAATCGCGAGTCGCGATTCCCCGAATTAATCACAGCCGTTGATCATAACGGAGACAGGTGGCACGAATCCGAACGCATCGGAATTTCGGCATTCGGAGTTTCCAGCAGCGGAAGACTTGGAGTCGCGGACCCGCGAACCGCGAACTCCCGAAGTGACGTGGCAGTGTGGGACCCGGAAGTTAGTGGGAGACACGTTGAGGCATATCGGCGCATCGGTGTTCGGGGTTTCGAAGGGTAAGTATCTCACTGCCCTTCATCCGCCGATTTCCCAATAGAAAACCCCCGAGACCGAGAGCGTTGACTATTGACCATTCGGAGTTCGGGTTTCGGAGGTTGGAGCTGTTAGTGAATGAATCATGAACCCCCGAGCCGCGAAATCCCGATCTCCGAAAGGATTGTTGTGGGTGACTCGTGACTCCCTAGGGAGTCGAAGAGCGTTGACTCTTCGGGCCCGTGAGAAAAAGAAGGTCCTGGTGGAGCGACCGCCTGCTGAGAGAGTGGGGGTTGGTGTCACAATTCAACCTAGCCAAGGAAGAGGAGTTAATTTCATCCCGAAGGAAAAAATTTCCAAGGGAATATAAAGTGAAGAAGGGCAAAATTCCAAGGGAAGATGAAGTCTTGTGATGATTTGTTCTAAGGTTTTTCTTTGAAGCTCATCTTGGCATTTTCGATATAACCTTTTTTCTAGAATGATTAAATTATTGAAACTTGTAGGTGTTTTAGAAGATATAGAGAAAAATATTGGGTACAAATTTCAGGTCTTGACTCGATACAAGTTTGGATTTATACTCAGTGGAAGTTTATGTTTTTAAAACTAGGGTTTTCTTCTTCAAAATGGGTCATCTTTCCATTTTCTCTATAATTTTTTTCTAGGACAATTCAAGCAGCAAAACATGGATTAAATTCATAGAAGATAGTGAATAATATTGGGTACAAGTTTCATATCCTGATTCATTACATGTATGGATGTATACTTGTTGGAAGTTAGGGTTTGTGACTAATCCAGAAACTAGTCCCGAACAAGTGTTCAAGAGAAAACAGTTATATTTGAAGCTTGGTAGGTCCAAATTGAATTCCACTTGTTTCATTATAACATGAAAAAATGCTAATATCCGAGGTCCAAGTTTAAGAATCAAAAATGGAAAATTAACCACATGGTGAATCTTACAAGTTTTCATATTTGAGGTACATTTCTGAACATTTTTTTATGCATATTTAAGAAGTGATTTTGGGATTGTATTTGAAGGTTGATTTGATCCTGTATCATAATTTAAATTATTCCAATGGGATGGATGTCTCCTTCCATTAGTTTTTGGAAAACTCAGGGAGTGGGTGTTTCCTTCAAATTGGTTCTTGTAAAATCATCAAACTACTTATTAAATGTTTCTGTGATTTTCTCTCAATTGGGTTTCCACGTAAAAATCTATGTGTAATGTGTATGATTTTATGTGATTATGAATGGAATGATTAATGGTTAATGTTTATGTAGTTCTTGAAAGTTAAAATTTTTGAAATAACTATATACTGATTCAACCCCCCCCCATTAGTATTCTTGAATATTCTAACAATTGATATCAGAGTGAGGTTCCTTCAAGAACATTTCAGCCACTAGAAGGAATATCATGGATAAGCAAGGAGAATTTACCAAAAATGGAACACCATTGTTTGATGGGAAAAATTATTCTTTTTGGAGCATAAGAATGAGATCATTTTTGCAGGCACAGAGATTTGATGTTTAGCAATTTGTATTAAATGTATACACTTCACCATCTTCTCCTCCAATAGATAATGTGAGGAAAAATATTAGTGAATAAAATTCAAAGGCTATATATTCCATTCTAATTTGTCTAACATGTTTAGAATTAGTTAAGGTTATGCATTGCGATTCTGCAAAGGAAGTATGGGACAAGATCAAGAATATTTATGAAGAATATTCTAAAGTAAGAGGAGCCAAGCTTCAAACTTACATACGCCAATTTGAACATCTGAGAATGAAGGAAGATGAAGATATTGCAACTTATTTTCTCCAAGTTGATGAAATTGTGAATACTATAAGAGGACTAGGAGAAAATATTGAAAATTCAGTTATTGTGTAAAAGATATTGAGATCTCTCCCAATGAGATTTGACCCTAAAATTTCATCTCTAGAAAAAATACAAGATCTGGCTATGTTGAGCATGGATGAAATACATGGAATACTTACAACATATGAAATGAGAATAGAATAGAAAAATCCATCCAGAAGGGAACCATCTTTCAAGGCCTCCAAGAAGACAAGAAAGAACAATCCAAGGTCAAAACCTTGCTCCATGGATAGTGATCATTTATACAATGAAGAAGGAAAAAACTTTGTACAAAGGTAAGATTCCTTTCAAATGATTTAATTGTGGTAAAGTTGGACATTTTGCCTCCAAATGTTCTTATCCAAGGGTTTAGGATAGTGATGAAGAAGAAGTTCTAAGAAACAAAATAAATATAAAAAAAGAGACAAGGAAAAATATAAAGGAATATTTTTTAAAAATAAAAGTCTTTATTCAAAATATGATAGGTCCTCATTCGATGAAGATGATGATAGTGATAGTGACTCAAGAATTGTACTCTTCATGGAATTAAATGCTCATGAGGAAAGTACTAAAACTAATTAAGGAGACTCTGAAGAAGAAGGAGAAGTGAATCTTGAAGAAGAATTGATCATTTCCTTAAGTGATCTAATAATAATAAGGAAAACAAGTCTCTTAAAGAAAAGTTAAGTAAAATGAAGGAAGGATTTCAAAACCCTAGAAAAAATTCTGAAGAAGCCAAGGAGACTATCATAGATCTAAGGATTCAGTTGGAAGAAGCAAAAGTGATTGAAGAAACATGCAAGAGACAGTTGGAAGAAAAGGAAAAAATAGTCTCACTAAGAAAGTAACTACATACGAAGGACATCCAACTAAATCTTTGCAATAGCACCAAAATAATGGATGAAATATTAGCAATAAAAAAACATTTTATGACTAGTCTGGAATTGGATACAAACGAAATAATATTGGTGAGGGTTCAAGATCTATGATGACAAGAAATGAAACAGAGAAAATAAGTTACGCAGATACTATCAAGGGTTCCATCAAGAAAAAAGAATACAAGTCTCTAAAGGAGGGCATACATAAACCATAAATAAATAAGAATCAAGAACAAGATTATGCATTAAGAGGAACATGGAATCAACAACCAACAATGAATAAGACCCAATAATAAGATCATGATTTCAGAAGAACAACACCAGCGAGAAGACCACACACACCTAGGTACCAAAATAATTTTCTTGGCTTGTGTTATTCTTGCAATAGTTTTGGGAATAAAGCCATAAATTGTAGAGACTTATATGCAAAGGGTAGAAACATTTGGAACATAAGTAGCTATGAAAATACCAAGAATCATTATGAAGGAAATTATCCCCAAAAGCCTTGTGAGACGTTTAACATAAATTATACAGTTTTTGTGCTCTGGGTTATGAAACTGAATGATACAAATGTAACAATTTTGGACACATAACCAAAAACTGCAAAAGTGATATGATGGTTTCTTCAAGGGAAACTAGGCATGTTCCTTTCAATCATACATAGGAACAACAGAGAACTTGGAAAAGGAGGCACAAAGATTTGAAGGTTGAGGAATGTGGGTTTTCCTTACAAGCCCAAAATAGAAGAATCCATTGGTATATTGACATTGGATGTTCAACGCATATGAATGGAGACAAAAATATATTTGTAACATTAAAGAAATAAAAATAGGGGTCTATCACATTTGGAAATGATAACTTAGCCAAAATTATAGGAAAAAGGCACAATCAATCTTGGAAAGAAAGATGTTGTGGCAGAAAATGTCCTACTTGTTGAAAATATAAAGCATAATTTGCTAAGTGTGAGCTAAATGTGTGATCAAGGACAAACACTTATATTAAATTCAAAAGAATTTGAAATAAGGAAAGAAGGATCAGGAAGACTAGTGGCAACAATGATGAGGACTCCAAAAAACATATACATCTTGAATGAGATCGAAGAAGAAAGATGTTGTTTGGGAAAGGAAGATGAAATTTGGCTTTGGCATAGGAGAATGGGCCATATGCACTTTGAAAATATTTTCAAGATCAACAAGAAGAAAGTTGTAAGAGAAATGTTAGAAATTACAAAGCCAACGAATACTATGTGCAAGCACTATCAACATGGAAAACAAACAAAAGTTGAATTCAAGACAAAGGAATACTCTAGGAAAAAACCATTGGAGTTTGTGGACACTGATTTATTTGGGCCCACTAGAACAAAAGGACTGGATGGTGAACAATAATTCATGTTACTCATTGATGACTACATCATAATGACTTAGGTTTGCGTCCTCAAGAAAAATTCAAAAGCTTTCAAACGTTTCAGGGTATTCAAGGAACTAGTTGAAAATGAAACTAATTTGAAAATCAAATGCTTAATATCAGATAATGGAAGTGAGTTTACTTCAAATGAATTTAAGTATTTCTATGAAGAACAGGGAATACACATACAATTCTCAACAACTAGAACACCTCGGCATACCAGAGTTGTTGAAAGGAAAAACATAACTGTACAAGAAATGGCTAGAACCATGTTGAATGACTCCAAACTAAGTGATATATTTTTGGGGAAAGAAATGCATACAATTGGTTATATATTGAAAATAGGATTGATCAGAAATAATAGTGATAAGACTCCATGTGATTTATGGAAAGGAAGATCAGCCAATGTCAAGCAATTTAGAGTGTTTGGAAGCAAGTGTTACATAAAAAGGGAAGAAAAGAAGATTGGAAAATTTGACTCATGGGTGGACGAAGGCATAATTGTTAGGTACTCATGAAAAATCAAAGCATATAAGTGCTACAAATTGGACTGAACAATATAATGGAAAGCATCAATGTAAAATTTTATGAAACAGACTTAATGAAGACTAGGAAGGTAATCATAAATTCAAACATCTTTGAAGAACAATAAAATGAAGAACTAAAGAAAGAAGAAGAGGAAGAAGAAGAAGAAGAAGAAGAAGAAGAGAAGTAAGCAGAAGCAGAACAAGAAGAAAACAACCATCAAGATTTGCAAACACCTTCTTGGACACCTAAACATCGGGTTCAGAAGAATCATCCATCAGAACAAATCATTGGAGATAGAAGTGTCGTAGTAGAAACCAAAAGAAGAAGGAAAGAAAAAACACCTAAACAAGGAAATTTTCCATTACTATCCACAGTTGAATCAAGTAACTTTGAGGAAGCTAGAAATGATGAACATTGGATCAAGGTTATGGAAGAATAACTAAATCAAATAGAGAAGAATGAGACATGGGAACTAGTTCCAAGACAAAAGGACAAAATTGTGATTGGGACAAAATGGTTATTCAAAAAAAAGATAAATGAAGATGGATAGGTAACTAGAAACAAAGCAAGCCTAGTGTGCAAAGGATATGCTCAATTTGAAGGAATAGATTTTGAAAAATGGAAGAAATCAAAATGTTCTTATCTTATGTGTAAAGTCCCCAGCCTCCTAATTCGGGCCACGTCACAAAAATACTTCCAAAATATGTTATGATACATCAAAAATTCTAGTGCGCAGTTAACATTAAACTACACGGAATCACCCGAGGAAATGCGTGTGACACAAACTAGTTCGCACCACGCTACATTCCCTCATGTTTAACAATTTATAACAATGGAATAAACTTGAATCAAAATTGTGCGCTAAACCATATGGAGCATCCGAATACCATGGTGTACATAACTATTTTGATTCCACTTGCATTTCTTGCTTTCCTAAGCGCACAGACTACATTCAAATGCACACAACGAAACTAGTCACTTGTGCTCATAGACCACTTTCCACACGCATGATACTTCTAGCCTCACTCAAAAATTTCTTGACCATTTACCAAAACTATCTTAACATAAGTTATTCATCAACTATTATATCCATCATATATGAATATTATGTTAAATACTCACATCATACATACAGAATAGACAACATTAACAGAATAAAAACCATTATTCATATACAACACTATATAAGTAATACATCACAATAGTTATATATGAATATGAACACAATAAACATACAAGCACAAAAAAACACTTATCTTTGATAAAAGGTCAAAAACTACACGCATGACTTAGATGTTCCTCCCAGCGATAGACATTGTTGCTCATAATATTTCAGCAATAGGTCACCCTCAAGCTAGGGATTGAACTCCACCAGGGTAAAATGATTCATAGTGTCAACATATGGTCTAACCAATAGTTGAATTTCTCAGTCCTAGGTGTTGATTGTTGCAACTAGTCTACAGTCCCTTATTCCCCACATGCCTACCACACCCCAAGAAGTGTGCCTCTTATCTTCTCAACAGTCCTTGGACTACCCCACTTCCTTTATAGGGTTTCAACAACATGTCAGGTCAGGAAGTCTCAAAGCACTACAACTAATTCCCAATTCACCAAGGAAAAATTCCATGTCAATCTCCAAACTGGAGAGATTTCTCACGAGCCTGACAACCTGCCTATTGGACAAACTATGGGCCTAACAACTTGGTTCTTCAATCATACCAATATTGATGCCAAGAACATGGTTAATAAATTAACATAAATACAACAAAATATAAAATTCTATCTCTAAATGATGGAGGAAAACAATGGATGATTTCCCTGAATGAGTGATAAATCTCTCAAATTACAGTAAGTCCAACAATATATATTACATGTCTTCAACTTGACACTTGTCAACTTCTTAATTAAATTTCACCACTTGGTGACTCGTTCCCATCCCTTGGGAACATAGGATAAGTAATATATCTATAAAGTTACACTTTTCAGAAATATTATTAAAATACTCCCTCATTTTTCCCTTTTCCAATGGAGTCAACCCCCCATGTCTTTTCTTCTGAGTCAGTCTGTGCATAGTGATGTAATATTATATTAATAATTTTAAGTGTGATACACTTTATAACAATATGAAAACTCGCTTATTTTTGTCTCGGCTCACCAACCCAATAGTCACACAGGCTCTTTAGCCTCAAAACATATATACATATATACATATACATACATACATACATACATACATATATATATATATATATATATAGACACACACACACATCAGAATCATTCACGCACACTTACTTGTGTGTACACAACACTATGGAATATGTGCACCCTCCCTTGATGTCCAATTGATGCAAACCCCCTTCTCCTCCGAGGGTATGCTTGACCTCTAAGTCAAGGATCGATCAGTTTAGGAGTTGAATTGACTCTTAGGCTCCTACTGAGTTCCCAAAACATGTACACAAGCCCCTAAATCTAGACACAGGTCCAAGCAATAGACCCATGATATTTCTCCTTGGCGCTTTTCCTTTTAAAATTTAAAAGGCAAGACTTAGCCCTTTTTTCCCCCCAGTGGCAACATTACGTGACCGAGGGCTCAAAATTGTGGGATTATCTATTTTTTTTTTTAAATTAAAATTTTACACAAGCGCTAGCTGCCTTCTACTATGCCACTTTCCTTGTCTAACCATGGGAAATGACCAGGAGATTAACCCAAAGGGCGCTAATCCTTTGGTGCTTCAACCTTTGGTGACTTATCTTCCTCTCTAACACACGATGCTTGCAAAGCACTGAATGTCGAACTAGGGGAGTCTCAATATCCCCTCCACACGTCCTTGCAAATCGATGACAGACGATGTTTTGGAATTCGGCCCTATGAGTGATTTGGTGATACCTTACTCCTCCTTACACCTACCTGTCAAACCCTTATGCCACCTAAAATCTATCCTCTGGATGGACGGCCCAGATCTGTTGAGAAACAGATGACTCAGATATGCTTAAGGACTCCGGCCTTCGGTCTTTTCTGGGTTATGGGCTCCTCCTTGATGTTGTTCCTCCCGAATTACGAGGTAAAAGAAGGCCTAATCCAACTCCATGTGTCACTCAATCCAATGGTGGAGGCTAACTTTGGCCTTCGGGACTTCAACAGTCCTAACTTCTCCACAAGTTACAAAATCCACCGAAGCGCTAAGTGCTGAAGGATCCTTAGGGCTATACTTCATGCGACTCCTCCAGGTCCGATGGATGTCGAACTCTGCTCCTAGATATGACATATAGGATCTATTTTTATTCTACGAACACCTTCTACTAATATGATGGTTGAGCTATAATCTCCCTGTGTGCTCTCCTATGCTTGCATGGATGTAGATATCATAGTTCATATCGCTCCTCCCCTCCTGTGCACTTTTATTTCCTTCACATGAAGGGTCCTTCAACCTTTTCGAAGGCTCCTACCTTTGATCCTTCGACTGGACTCTAGGTGTTAAGCTATGACCAGTGTTATACCTCCTGAGATTTTGTCTCCTTTAAGGTTTTCAAAGGACTTGGACTTCATGCTACTTTTCTATACAGGTTGACTCTTTGGTCCCTTCCCACGTTATAAAGGATCCTAACCTTCCTGAGCTTCTATAAGTCTTTCCTTACTACTATTTTGCGCAATCCTTGTGTGACTCCTGTAACTCTCCACTATCTCTTTTGAGTTTATAGATGCTTTAAAACACTAAGGGGCTCAACCCTTTGGAATTTCCTCTACAGGTCCAAATGACTTGGCTTCTATCTGTGCTAATAAAAGCATTACTTCTCCTGATATTTACCTTTCTTAAAACTAAATATGTTCAAGACTTCTGCCTTGCTAGAAAACTTATGGTGCCCTCCTGGCACTCCACTCTTGTCCTCTTGAGCTTGTAAATTTTTAAGACACTTTACCTCTGGTGCACTCCTTGCGCTTTCCTCACAGCCCAAGACTTGGACTGTTATCAGCCTTCTTCACTCTTTTCAAATATTTTGTGGGCAAAGGAATTGTCCCTCCTAATATTTTGAACTTTAAACAAGGTTGGCTCTGCGCACGCCCTGCACTCCTTGAACCTTCAATGGCTTTAGACTTATAAGATTTTCAGAAAATCTTCCTACGCACTCCTTTTGCTCACCTCTATGAATAATTGCATTATCTCTCCTAAGATTTGAACTTTCTCAGACTTATGATGTCTCCATCCCCTTACTCCTTTAAAGGAAATATCATTCCCTCCTGGAAACTTCTTGCTCAATGCACTCCCTGCATAGCTAACAGAGTATTCAACAACTCTGGTTGTGCTTTCTCTAGAACAGACTTTCCTCCAGAGTGTTCAGGAACTCTGAGGCTCCTCTAGCACTATCCCTTCTGATCTTTCAAATTGTTTTAGTCTTCCCTTCTGGCACGTTCTTTTTTAACTCAAAACAGAATTCAAACACACACTCCTTGCGTTGGCTACCTAGGTATATTTACCCTATCATGCACTTCTTGCACCAGCCTAAAAGAACCCAGAAATTTCATAAACCCACAAATATAGAGAGTTCTATCTCTCTCTATTGCAAATGAAACCTATTGATACATATACAACATACATGAAAACACAACAAACCTTCACACAAAGATACTGTTAAGAACCAAATATCAATATAGCATAGAAAATCCTCAGAAAAAGTACTCAACGCCTTGAAAAAAAGAGAATTTCAGATAATAAGCCTCTTCGAGGGGGCAACCTCCTTTTACCCCACTTAAATGTTCAAGTACAAGATGATTCAAAATGAAAATGTCTCCTTGTGCTATATAGGAGACTAGGAGGTATAATTACAACTAATGGCCTAAAGCCGACATAAATAAAATAACATTACTAATATAATATGCACCAATTAAGGGGTAATGAGCCAATATTAGGGCTTAACATGCCCCTCCCCTTGAGACAAGTGTTTTCCACAACGCTTGAGTAACTATGGATGCTTCTATATAAAAAACTCATCTTCCCAAGTGGAATCTTCAACCGGTAGTTTCCTCCATTTAATGAGATACTCTGAAATGGATCTATTCCTCAGTTGGCGAATTCTTGTGTCAGTGATGGCTTCAGGCTCCAATATGATTTTTCCTTCCTCGTAAAGT
>ML779790.1:900019-939534 GCA_009831015.1 Picea engelmannii
TGAATGTTATCCTTTAAAGTTCCTATGAATACATCAATCAAGTGCTCATTTGGAATATCGGTTACCTTTATATTCAATCTTTGGAATTTCTCAATGTGCTCGGTAACTGAACCCTTTTGCTTGAGATTTATCAATTGGCTAAATAAGGTATTACTCCTTGTATCATCATAGTGTGCTATCATTTCTTCCATGAAAATTGTCCAAGTGAAGAGTGATTTGCGAGAACAAAGCCATCGATATCATACAAATTGACTAGGTTATAAATATAAAGTAGCAATTCATACCTTTTGTGTATGTGGCACATTATGGAGATCAAAGAATTGCTCCATCTGAAGTATCCATGCGATTGGGTCCTTGCCATCAAACTTCCTCATATCAATATTAGGAACATGGTTGGTCTTCAAACCAAAGTTGGAGTTTCTCCATTATTGATTCACCTTCCTTGTGTCCTCATCATGAATTTCATGGGATTCATTTTCACTTTCAGGTGTCTTCTCTGTTATGAAATTTTTCAATACTTCCATGATCTCCCCTTGTAAACCATCTATCTTAGTATCCAACATAGCTTCCATTGAATCCATCTTAGTATCCAACTTAGCTTCCATTGAATCCATCTTATTTTGTAGTTCATTTATGTCCCTACGCATTTCTTCACCTTCATCAAGAGTCCAAGTAGGATTTTTTGGAGGCTTATTTGGTGTATAAGTTCCCTTTTTGAATGTCATGTTGGCCAAGTATCACTTTTGAACCCTGATTTTGAGGTGGTTCTGCTAGATAATATTTATTCTGTTGAATCTCCCAAATTTTGGCCCTTTTGGGTATGAAACTTTCCTTTATGTATTTCTATGATATTTCTTCTCTGCAATGCCATAGGTCTGATCAAAATTGGATGTGCCAAGTGGAATTTACAGTAAATTCCCCACAACTTGCCGATTTTTGGCCTTTCCAGAAGATCTCAATTGTATAGTGTGCCCCACACAAAATAATTGATATAAAATTCAGAAACTTGTATCAGAAATACTACAGACTATCCATGATCCAATGCAACCAGTCTCATACAATTTGGATACTCTAGGAAGAAGTTATGATTGTTTTACCTGGAACACCTTCTTGAGACTAGTCAATAGGACTAGTTAGATACCCTATCTTACACAGGGTATATCTATAAATTTAAGATGCCCATAAGCTAAAATTTTTACCAAAAATACATTAATAATTTCTGTAAATAGTCTCTAGAGATCATGGTCTGAAACGTTACAGAAATGTTTTTATAGCGAAAATTCCGCAATGACTCAGTTTAGAATGATTCCATAACCCTATCTTGTATAGGCTGTATCTCCGAAAGTATAATGCCTCATGAGCTGAATTTTGAATCAAACGTACCTTGATCTATTTTCGAAATATCCTCCAAGCCGTTCCTTCTGAAATGTTGTAAAAAAAAAGTTATGGCGAAAATGCCAAGGTGTCTCAGATGTAGCAGCGAAACCCCAAGACCTTGAGCTCTGATACCATATGTTAAGAACCAAATATCAATATAGCATAGAAAATCCTCAGAAAAACTAATCAACGCCTTGAAAAAGAGATAATTTCAGATAATAAGCCTCTTCGAGGGGGCAACCTCCTTTTACCCCACTTAAATGTTCAAGTACAAGATGATTCAAAATGAAAATGTCTCCTTGGTATATATAGGAGACTAGGAGGTATACTTACAACTAATGGCCTAAAGCCAACATAAATAAAATAACATTACTAATATAATATGCCCCAATTAAGGGGTAATGAGCCAATATTAGGGCTTAACAGATACACCTCACATGAAAGCATACACACACATAAATTCATAAAACAAGAAATTATGTTCTTTATATTAAAATTGAAGGTAAATTACACTATGTACAAAGCTCGGTCTACTACAGAGTCATGCATTTCTTCTCCTTGGCTTACAATGATGTTCAACCACTTTCAACAGCCTCCGCGGGGCACAAATTACATTGATATATACAAGAGGGTCTCATCGATCTTTTCCCTCCAAGCTACCTACTGCTCATAAATTACATTGAATGCATATTTCCATTTTCAGATATGAGGGAAAGCTCAATATATGTGAAACTCAAGCCTATTAAGGTAAACTCTGTCTATAACATGTAGAAATTCTATCTCAGATTTACTCCAGCCTTACATCATTTAATAACAATTTTAAATTATGTAGAAATTTAAATTTTAGGGAAAAAATGAGAGGGTTGGGTCCTCTCCCCTTCTTGAATGTGCATTGATGTGTTGCATTGTTGGTGCATGCTGAGGTGGAAATATTCTCCGGCAACATACTCAACTGTTGGGAAAATCATGAGCTCCTTCTCATGATCTCCTCTGCTCTGCTGTTGAAATCGTATTGGATCCCAAGTCCTTATGTGGAGCTGTCCACCTGCTCCTTTTCTTTATTGATGTTGTTTTTTCTTCCCTATTGCTCTTGCAAGTCCTCCTCTACTCATCTTTCCTCTGCTGACTACTTTTTTTGTTGACTCTAACATCATCTTTCTTATCTCCTCTATCACCCAATCTAGGTGGTTCACATGCTGGCTCTTCCTTGGCAGTCTGATCTCCTGCTCTTTCTCATCACACACCTCAATGGGCAAGTCAATCGGATATCCCAAGTTGAGTTCAACTTCTCTGGCACTAGATTTACACTCCACTTCATCATTAAATTATGTAGCCTCCTCACTGTGTTGTTTCTCAGTCATATCATTTGACAGATTAACTTATGTCATCTCCTTTGTCTCTGCTTGTGCTAGTGAAACTCCAGCTTCATCTAGCTTCTCCTCATACTGGAATTATCCTTCATCTAGCATGACTGTCTCCTGGAATTCATCTTCTATGCCTGGATGATATAGCCAATCCTACATCATTTTCAATTCTTTCTCCCACAGATTGAGCACCTGACTAGTATGCTCCTCTTCCTTCATCTCCTGTGGGGAAGATGTCAATTTATACACCATATCCTTTATTATAGTCATAGTTGGGTTTCCTTCCTCTTATGCACCTACAATACATAAACTGTTATATTTTAAAACATTTGGCCCCATGACCTCTTCCTTGGATTCTTGTTGCATCACCTCCTCACGTGTAGTACACGCATTGGCCTCTTCTAGGCTATGTGGTAGGAATACCTTGATTCCCCCAATTATCAAAACATGCCTCTGATCCTCCTCATGGATGGTGGAAGTATTTAAGTTCTCATCATATTCATTCACATGGACTATAACCCCATGTGAATCTTCACACAAATGAGGCCTCTCTCCTACCTCCCTTTCACCTTTGAACCTTCCTTGTCGATATGAACTTTTCACTCAGCTAATGAGACCCTTAAACAGTCTCAGTTCATCTCCCTTTCCCACCTGGCAATTTTGGATTTCACTTCTGCCCTCCTGGTAGTCTATGAGATCTCTCACTGGTCTCATCTCATTGCCCACCTCACAATTTGAATTTAGGCTTCTGACATCCTGGCAGATCATGAGATCTCTAACTGGTCTCTTCTTCTCCTCATCATAGACATTCCTCCCACCCTATGGTTCACAAATGTAAAAAACCTCCTCTTTGGCCCTAAGGTTTTCAATATGCCCTAACCACCTTCTCAACATATATTGTTTCCTATGAGTAATCAGTTATTGGATAGGACACTTTTCCTTCTGCTTCATGGGCCAATCATATTTCCAGCCTCCTTGTGCTTCCTGCGGCATCTTCAACATCAAATTCTCCATTTATGCTTGGGTCTCCTCGAGTTCTTTATCCATATGTTCTTTGTGCAATTGTTGGTGGTCTTCTCCTCAAACTCGCCTCTGGCCTTTAGTATCCATATTCACCTTCTACCTCAAAGAACACGACCGGTTCCTATGGCTTAGTCCACATGGTTGTCTACTTATTACTATGCAACAAAGTGAACCTTCAACTTTTCCCTTGTAGCCCACTTGGATGTCATCTGTATGCTGGGCACCTTGCAATAATCCTCCATAGAGAATCAACACTCTACCTCCTTCTTTACATGTTTTCTGCAAGTAAAATTGTGCTCTAATACAACTTAACGCAAATCCCTTGCTCCTCTCAGTGTCTTCTCAACCTCTTGGTCAAGGATTGATTAGTTTAGGAGTCAAATTGACTCTTGGTCTCCTACTGAGCTCCCAAAAAATCTACACATGCCCCTAAATCCAAACACAAGTCCAATCAATAGATCTTCAAGCTTTATCCTTGGAGCTTTTCCTTTTAAATTTAAAACAAAGGTCTTATCCCTTTTTTCCCGCTAGCAACAACATTACGTGACCGAGGGCTCATAACTGTGGGCTTATCTCACTTTTTTTTTTAAATAAAATTTTACACAGGCGTTAGCTCCCTTTTTCTACAACCCCTTCCTCATATGACCACAAGCGATGATCGGGGGTTTACCCAAAGGGCACTAAGCCTTCAGTGCTTCAACCTTCAGGGACTTCTCTTCCTCTCTAACACACGACACTTACAAAGCGTCGAACACTGAAATGGCGGAGTCTGGATATGCCCTCCATGCATCCTCACAAATCGATGACTGACAGCCTTTTGGCCTCCGGGTGCTTTGGTGCTACCTTACTCCTCCTTACCCGAAATGTCTACCTGTCGAACCCTTCTCCAAGCTGACGGTTGTCTTGTGGATGGATGGCCTAGATATCGCGAGAAACAGATGGATCAGATATTCTTAAGGACTTCAGCCTTCGGTCCTTCGTGGGTTTTGGGCTCCTCATTGATTTTTTTCCTCCTAAACTACAAGGTAACAAAGGGCCTAATCCAATGCCACATGTCACTCAATCCAACGGTGGAGGTTGAATTTGGCCTTTGGGACTTCTATGGTCCCGACTTCTCCACAAGCTCCAAACACCACCGAAGTGCTAAGTGTCAAAGGATCCTTAGGGATATCCTTTGTGTGACTCCTCCAGGTCTGATAGTTGTCGGCCTCTACTCCCAAATCTAATGGCTAGGATCTATTGTTATTCACCGAACACCTTCTACTAATCTGATGGCTGAGACCTAATCTCCCCGTGTGTGTTCCTCCACTTTCTTGGACATATATCTAATGGTTCAAATCACTCCTCCCACCGATATCAATGGTTCCTATAGCTCATCTCCTCCTGTGCACTTTTATTTCCTTCACATGAAGGGTCCTTTAACCTTTTCGAAGGCTCCTACCTTCGATCCTTCGACTAGACTCTAGGTGCTCAACTGCAACTAGTGCTACACCTCTTGATCTTTTGTCTCCTCTGAGGATTTTGAAGGGCTTGTCCTTCATGCTACTTTTCTATATAGGTTGACTCTTTGGTCCCTTCTTGCATTCTGAAGGACTCTAACTCTCCTGAGCTTCTATAACTCTTTCCTTACTACTGGTCTGTGCACTCCTTGCATGACTCTTGTAACTCTACACTATCTCTTCTAAGCTTAGAGATGCTTTAAAACACTAAGGGGTTCAACTGTTTGGAATTTCCTCTCCAGGTCCAAATGAATTGGATTTTGTCTACGCTAACAAAAGCATTAATTCTCCTGAGATTTACCTTGCTTGAACCTAAAGAGGTCCAAGACCTATGCCTTGCCAGAAAATTTTTGGTTCCCTCTTGGCACTCCACACTCATCCTCCTTAGCTTGTAAAGTTTTAAGATACTTTACCACTGGCGCACTCCTTGTGCTTTCCTCACAACTTGAGACATGGAATGTTCTCAGGCTCCAACACTCTTTGCAAAGATTTTGTGCATAAAGTAAATGTCCCACCTAAGCCTTTGAAATTGAAACAAGCCCGCCTCTGTGCCCGCCTTGGGCTCCCTAAACCTTCAATGGCTTCAGACTTAGAAGATTTTTAGAAAATATTCCTACGCTCACCTCTGTGAAAAATTGCACTGTCTTTCCTGTGATATGAACTTTCTCAGACTTATGAGTTCTTCGTACCCTTACTCCTTCAAAGGAAATACTATTCCCTCCTGGCAATGTCCTTCTCAATGCACTCCTTGCAGAGCTAAAAACGTATTCAACAACTCTCGTTGTTCTTTCACTGGCACAGAATTTCCTCTAGACTGTTCAAGAAATATGAGGCTCCTCCAACCCTATCCCTTCTAATCTTTCATATTGTTCTAGTGTACCCTCCTGGCACATTCTTTTTGAAATCAAAATAGAAGTCAAACATGAAATCCTTGCATTGGCTACAATGGTATCTATACCTTGTCGTGCACTCCTTGCACCAGCCTAAAATAACCTAGAACTTTCAGAAACCTGAAAAGATAGAGACATTTATCTCTCTCTACTACAAATGAAAACTATTGATACATATACAACATACATGAAAAAATATCAAACTTTCACACAAAGATACAACTCACATGAAGGAATACACATGCATAAATTCATAAAACAAGGAATTATGTTCTTTATATTAAAATTGAAGGTAAATTACACTATGTACAAATCTCAGACTGCGACAGAGTCACGACTTTATTCTCCTTGAATTACAATGATGTTCAACCACTTTCAACACCCTCCACTGGGCGTAAATTACATTGATATATACAAGAGGGGCTCATCTAGCTTTTTCCTCCAAGCTACCTACTGCTCATAAATTACAATGAATACATATTTCCATTTTCAGATCTGAGGCAAAGATCAATATCTACAAAACACAAGAATATTAAAGGAAACTATTTCTATATCTTGTACAGAGTCTAACTCGACTTTACTCCAGCCTTAGAGCATTTAATAACAATTTTAAAATATATTGAAATTTAATTTTTAGGGGCAAAATGAGAGGGATGGAGCCTATCCCCTTATTGAATGTGCATTGATTTGTTGTATTTCTGGCGCATGCTGAGGTGGAAATATTCTCTTGCATCATACTCCACTGCTGGGAAAATCATGAGCTCCTATGCTCTGTTGTTGAAATCCTCCTAGATCCCATGTCTTTATGTGGAGTTTTCCACCTGCTCCT
Source organism: Picea engelmannii (assembly GCA_009831015.1). NCBI lineage: Eukaryota > Viridiplantae > Streptophyta > Pinopsida > Pinales > Pinaceae > Picea > Picea engelmannii. Next base: position 907,002 of record ML779790.1, read on the forward strand.
TTCCTTTATTGATGTTGTTGTTCCTTCCATGTTTCTCTTGCAGGTCCTCCTCTACTCATCTTTCCTCTACTGACTACTTGTTGTGTTGATTCCAACATCAGCTTTATTATCTCCTCTATCACCCTATCTAGGTGGTTCACATGTTGGCTCTTCCTTCGAAGTCTTCTCTGTTGCTCCTTCTACTCATCACACACCTCAATGGGAAATTCAATCTGATATCCCAAACTGACTTCAACTTTTGTGGCACTAGCTTGCCACTCCACTGCATCATTAAATTGTGTAGCCTCCTCACTGTGTTGCTGCTTAGTCATCTCCTCTGATAGTTTGAATTATGTCATCTCCTTTTCCTCTTCTTGTGATGGTGCAACTCCAACTTCATCCAGTTGCTCCTCAGACTAGAATTATCCTTCATCTAGCATGACTGTCTCTTGGAATTCATCTTCTGTTTCTAGATGGCATAGCCAATCCTACAACATTTTCAATTCTTTCTCCCACGAAGTGAGCACCTGACTAGTATTCTCCTCTTCCTTCATCTCCTCAGGGGAAGATGTCAATTTATGCACAATATCCTTTATGATAGTCATAGTTGTTTTTCCTTCCTCTTCTACAACTACAGTACATAAACTATTAGATTTAAAAACATTTGGGCCCAAGGCCTCTTCCTCGGATGCTTGTTGCATCACCTCCTCATGTGCAGTACATGCACTGTCCTTAGTTAGGCTATGTGGTAGGAATATCTCTATTCCCCCAATGATCAGAACATGCCTCTGATCCTCCTCCTCGATGGTGGAAGTATTTAAATTATCATCATATTCATTCACATGGACTGTAACCCCATATGAATCTTCACACAAATGAGGCCTTTATCCTACCTCCCTTTCACCTGTCAGCCTTCCTTGCCGATATGAACTTTTCATAGAGCTCATGAGACCCTTAAACAATCCCATTTCATCTCCCTTTCCCACCTGGAAATTTTGGATTTCACTTCATCCCTCCTAGCATTCTATGAGATCTCTCACTGGTCTCATCTCATTTTCCACCTGGAAATTTTAATTTTCACTTCTACCCTCCTAGCACCTCACGAGTTCTCTAACTGATCTCTTCTTCTCCTCATCATCGAGGTTCCTCCCAACCTATGGTTCAAAAATGTAAAACACCTCCTCTGTGGCCCTGAGTTTTTCAGTATGCCTCAGCCACCTTCTCAACCTCTATTTCTACCTCCTGGAAATCATTTGTTGGATATGCCACTTTTCCTGCTTCTTCATGGGCCAATCATATTTCCATCCTCCTTTTGTTGCTAGTGGCATCTTCAGCATCAACTTCTCCATTTCTTCCTAGGCCTCCTCGAGCTCTTTATCCATATGTTCTTTGTGGAACTACTGGCGGTCTTCTCCTCGACCTCACCTCTGGCCTTTAGTATCCATATTCACCTTCTGACTCAAAGAACGTGATTGGTTCTTATGGATTAGTCCACCTGGTTGTCTGTTAATTACTATGCCATTGAGATCACCTCTAGATTTTCTCTTGCATCCCACCTGGTGGTCATCCATATGTTGCACACCTTGCAACAATCCTCCACAGAGAATCAACACTCTGTCTCCTTCTTTACCTATTTTCTGCAAGTAAAATTGCACTCTGATACCACTTGACGCAAACCCCTTTCTCCTCCCAGGGTCTACTCGATCTCCCGGTCGAGGATCGATTAGTTTAGGAGTTGAAATGACTCTTGGGATCCTACTGATCTCCCAAAACATCTACGCATGACCCTAAATCCAAACACAGGTCCAAGAAATAGACATGCAGGCTTTATCCTTGGCGCTTTTCCTTTTAAAATTTAAAAGACAAGCCTTAGCCCATTTTTCCCGCCAGCAACAACATTATGTGACCGAGGGCTCAAAAATGTGGGCTTATCTCTTCTAAAAATGAAAATTAAAATTTTTCACAGGTGCTAGCTCCCTTCTGCTATGCACCCTTGCTCATATGACCATGGGTGATGATCGAGGGCTTAACCCAAAGGGTTGGTGATTCAGCCTTCAGTGACTTCTCTTCCTCTCTAACACATGACGCTTGCAAAGTGTCAAACTGGTAGAGTCTCAATATGTCTTCCATGCATCCTCTCAAATCGACGACTGACAACGTTTTGGATTTCGAGCCTCTAGGAAATTTGGTGCCACCTTACTCCTCCTTACATGAAATCTCTACCTGTTGAACCCTTCTCTTAGTTGAAAACTGTCCTCTATATGGATGACCCATATCTCCTGTCCAACGAATGACTCAGATCTACATAAGAACTTCGACCTTCGGTCCTTTGTGGTTTCTTGGCTCCTCCTTGATTTTGTTCCTCCTGAACTATGAGGTAACAGAGGGCCTAATCCAATGCCACATGTCACTCAATCCAATGGTGGAGGTTGACTTCGGCCTTCAATACTTCGACGGTCCCGACTTCTCCCCAAACTCCAAACTCCACCGAAGCACTAAGTGTCGAAGGATCCTTAGGTCTATCCTTTGTGGAATTATTACAGGTCTGATAGTTGTCGGCCTCTACTCCTAGATATGACGACTATGATCCATTGTTATTCCATGAACACCTTCTATTGATCTGATGGCTCAGATCTAATCTCTTCGTGTGTGCTCCTCCTCTTTCCTTGACACAAATCTGATGGTTCAAATCACTCCTCCTGCTGAGATCAATGGTTCCTATAGCTCCTCCCCTCCTGCACACTTTTATTTCCTTCACATGAAGGGTCCTTTAACCTTTTCTAAGGATCCTACCTTTGATCCTTTTATTGGACTCTAAGTGCTCAGTTGTGACTAGTGCTACACCTCTTGATATTTTGTCTCCTCTGAGGATTTCGAAGGGCTTGTCCTTCGTGCTACTTTTCTATATAGGTCGACTCTTTGGTCCCTACCTACATTCAGAAGGAAGCTAACCCTCCTAATATTCTATAACTTTTTCTTTACTCCTGGTCTACGCACTCCTTGCATGACTATTGTAACTCTCCACTATCTCTTCTAAGCTTAGATATTTTTTAAAACACTAAGGGGCTCAACCCTTTGGAATTTCCTTTGCAAGTCCAAATGACTTGCCTTCAATCTATGCTAATAAAAGTGTTACATCTCCTGAGATTTACCTCGCTTGAAACTAAATAGGTTCAAGAATTATTCCTTTCCAGAAAACTTCTGGTTCCCTCCTGGCACCCCATGCTTGTCCTCCTAAGCTTGTAAAGTTTTAATACACTTTACCTCTGGTGCACTCCTTGCGCTTTCCTCACAACCTGAGACTTCAGATATTCTTGGCCTTCTGCACTCTTTGCAAAGATTTTCTGCGTAAAGGAACTATCCCTCCTAATATTTTGAACTTGAAACAAGCCCGTCTCTGCGCACGCCTTGGGCTCCCTAAACCTTCAATGTCTTCAGACTTATAATATTTTCAAAAAATCTTCCCGTGCACTCCTTGTACTCACCTCTGTGAAAAATTTCACTGTCTCTCCTGAGCTTTGAACTTTCTCATACTTCAAAGGAAATATTACTCCCTCCTAGAAACTTCCTGGTCAATGCACTCCTTACAGAGCTAACAAAGTATTCATCAACTCTAGTTGTGCTTTCTCTGGCACAGAATTTCCTCCATAGTGTTCAGGAACTCTGAGTCTCTCCAACATTATCCCTTCTAAGCTTTCATATTGTTCTAGTGTTCCCCCCTGGCACATTATTTTTGAACTCAAAAAAACATTCAAGCACACACTCCTTGCGTTGGCTACAAAGATATCTATACCCTGTCATGCACTCCTTGCACCAGCCTAAAAGAACCCATAACTTTTAGAAACCCCCAAACAAAGATAGTTCTATCTATATCTACTACAAATGAAACCTATTGATACATCTACAACATACATTAAAACACATCAAATCTTCACACAAACATACACCTCACATGAAAGCATACACATGCATAAATTCATAAAAAAAGGAATTATGTTCTTTATATTAAAATTGAAGGTAAATTACACTATGTACAAAGCTCATATTGCAACAGAGTCACAACTTTATGCTCCTTGTCTTACAATGATGTTCAACCACTTTAAATAGCCTCCACTGGGCGCAAATTAAATTGATATATACAAGAGGGGCTGATCAAGATTTTCCCTCCAACCTACCTACTGCTCATAAATTAGATTGAATGTGTATTTACATTTTCAGATCCAAGGCAAAGATCAAGATCTGTACATATCAAGCCTATTAAAGGAAAATATGTCTACAACCTATACAAAGGCCAACTCAGTTGTACTCCATCCTTACAACATTTAATAACAATTTTAAATTATATTGAAATTTAAATTTTAGGGGGGAAATGAGAGGGTTGGCACCTCTCCCCTTCTTGAATTCTCAGTGATGTGTTGGATTGTTGCCGCATGCTGAGGTGGAAATATTCTCCTGCATAAAAAATCCACATGCACTAGCTTAGCTATGCACAAAACTTTGGAATGTGTGCACCTTTCCTATGTTAACCAGTCTTGAGGTAGTACCAAAACTTGGCATCACGACTCACTAGCTAACACCATATTGGGAAGGGTAAGCGTTGTGGCTACCTGGAAAGCTTGTACACTCGGTGAGGGGTAAACGAAGGGAATTTTTGTGATGGCTTGGGTGACTGTATCCCAAACCAGAATGTGGCACTGGGGGAGGGTATAGTCAGGAACATGGGGAGCCGGAGAGTTCTTAAGGAATTCCTGAGGAAGGAGCTCTGCGACTAGTGGGACGTCAGATAGTAATGAAGCCTCTTTGGGAGGAAAGGTATCTCCAGTTTTTGTTCCATTGGATGATATGACACATAATTTTGCTGAGGGATGTATGAGCGGGGGTGCTCCATGGTATGTCCATAGAAAGGATGGGTCTTTGAAATTTTGGGACTCATTTCGATGAGTGGGTAAGCCTCGGGATTAGTGTGAACAAAGGGTAGGACATTATCGATTTTCGAGGAAGGGTTGGGCTCGTAATGCGACACTTGGTCGATAGTGACAATATTCCCGTTGTGGGGGAACATCATTGTATGAAATACAGAAGAGGCCATTGCCTTCATCGCATACATGTAGCTACGCCCAAACAAGATGTTGTAATCTAGCGGAGTGTCAATAACTTCAATGTCAATGAGGATAGTTTTTCCCTCTAGTTCAACAGGGGAATTTTGAAAGAGCCCTTCAGGAGAGGATGGTCGTCCATCATAAGATCTCAAAGTGATGGGTGGTGGTATGAGCTTGGGGGAACCCATTTTCTACCATATGGTTTTGGACATGATGCATGTGGATGACCCTTCATTAATGATGCAACAGTGAACTGTGATATTTCAGATTTTAACCGGTATTTGGAAAGCGACCAGAGCAGGGAGATGGGGCTCCCCACTATTAATATCAAAGGTGATGAGGAAAGTATCAATAGGTTTGATTGCCCCCAAGGTGGAAAATAATGACTTCCATTGAGTAGGACAGTTTTGAAGGACTTCTAAAATAGACATGGAAGCAGGAGATTGTGTCAAGTCATCGACCATACTGTAATTGTGTGCCTCCCTAACCTGAGGGTTGTTGACGTTCTGTTGTAATGGGATGCAAGGGATACGAAGGGTTGGTTCAGTATTAGGGTGAGGAATCATCAAAGGTGGGCTAGTTGTGACTGGGGTTGCGTCCGAGGTAGTGGGAGCGGGGTCAGGGGTGTTGGTTATGGAGCCTGATTATCTTCCTAATTCAAAGGTCTTTTACTTTCAGCTGTGTTTATACCCCATGAAGTATTTACACACCAGAAGTATGTACACTCTTCCATGCGAGGGAGTGAAAAGGGGGGTTACCCCCTCTGTGGGGTCCGGGGGGGATATCCCCCCGGCTGGGGGGTCTGGGGGCCAGTGGGCGCCCAGCAGGGGTTCGAGGGAAGCGTCCCCCGATGGGGGTTCGATGGTGAATCCCCTGAAGTAAAAATTGTCTTGTAAATGTATATTGTAATTTCATTGTAAATCTGGACCGTTCATTATAAGGTCGTATATCTAATGATAGAGATTATGTTAGTTTTTTTTGCCCTAGAAAGAAACCATATTTTATGAGGGAAATGTATTGAGACAATGGTTTATGGCGAATATTGTATTATGAGATAGGAGACTATGAGAGAAATAAGAGGAAAGGACAGTGGGTTTGTTGTATGTTGTATCCCTTCATATGCTGGATAATAATAAAGGAAGGACCTGACAATTTCTCTGGTGGATGTAGCCCACACTGGGTGAACGACGTAAATCTGTGTCTATATTGTATTATGTCTATTTTATGTTTTGTTTCCGCATTTTTTTAATTTTATTATTCCACGGTCCTATTTTTCTAACAACTGGTATCAGAGCGAAAGGTAAATCGCAAGAAAAGAGGGTTCCTAGTTCGAGTGGGAGCAATGTCGGAAGATGGAAAGTTTAGGGTCGAGAAATTTATCAGCCAAAACTACCAATTATGGAAGATGCAGATGGAAGACTATTTATGTCAGAAGGATCTATTCCTACCATTGAGTGGAATAGAAAAGAAGCCAGCGGGTATGAAGGACGAAGAATGGGAGATTATTGACAGAAAGGCTCTAGGAACGATACAGCTGATCCTGGAAGTGTCGATGGCTTTCAATATTTCCAAAGAAAAGACAACAAAGGGTTTGATGGATGCATTGACCAAATTGTATGAAAAACCCTTGGCATCCAATAAGGTATTTCTAATGAAGAGATTATTTAATATGAAGATGTCGGAAGGTGGGTTTGTTGCAGATCATTTAAATGATTTTAATATGATTACTAATCAACTAAGTTCTGTAAAAGTGGACTTTGATGATGAGGTCAGGGCTCTTCTAATCTTGTGCTCATTTCTAGAAAGCTGGAACGACTTGGTCATGGCTATAAGTAACTCTGTCTCTGGTTCAAATACTTAGTGAGGAAATCCTTAGTGAGGAAATGTGACGGAAAAGCACAGGTGAGACATCAGGAAATGCATTGAACATGGAGAACAGGGGAAGACAAAAGGATAGAGGAAAGGATTTCAGGAACCGTGGGAATTCTAGGAAGGGCAAATCCAAATCTAGACTTGGAAAGATAGAGTGTTGGAATTGTGGGAAGAAAGGACATCTGAATAAATACTGCAGAGCTCCAAAGAAACAAAGACATGGACAACAGGAGAGAAATCGGGAAGAAAATGTAACAGGTGATGTGTTACAAGATGCTTTGATTCTTTCTGTAGATAATATTTCTGAGTATTGGGTAGTAGATTCAGGGGATTCATTTCATGCCACACCCCATAGGAAACATTTTCTAGATTATGTTCAAGGTGATTTTGGACAGGTTCATTTGGGTGATGATGCACCATGCAAAATTGTTGGAATGGGAAAGGTAAAAATAAAGCAACACAATGGAAACAAATGGTTGTTGAAAGAGGTAAGACATGTTCCATATTTAAGGAAAAATCTAATTTCAACAGGGCAGTTGGCAAGTGAAGGTTGTATATCCATATTTACAGATAAGACATGGAAGGTCATCAAAGGATCATTGGTGATAGATAAAGAAGAGAAGGTAGGTACATTTTATTTATGTACTGGTAATACTGACTCTTCTATCTCTTTAGCTTCTACATGAGTGGATACAACACTATGGCATCATAGGCTTAAACACATGAGTGAGAAGGGGATGCAGATACTTCAAAAATTAATTTTTTTTCTAGATCTTAAACAAATTGATTTGGACTTCTGTGAGCATTGTGTTTATGGAAAATAGAAGAGAGTCAGATTTCTCAGAGTCGGAAAAGAAAATAAGAGTGAAAGGTTAGAGCTTGTGCATACAGATGTATGGGGACCAGCTCAAGTATCATCTCTTGGTGGCTCTCATTATTATGTTACTTTTATTGATGATGCAACTAGAAAAACTTGGGTTTATTGCATTCGACAAAAATCTGATGTTTCTGATACTTTTAAGAAGTGGAAAGCTTTGGTTGAGAATGAGACAGGAAAAAAGTTGAAGTGTCTCAGATCAGATAATGGAGGTGAATATTGTAGCAAGGATTTTTATTATTACTGTTCATACCGTGGGATTCGTAGAGAGAATACAGTTCCAAGAACACCACAAGAAAATCATGTGTCAGAAAGGATGAACAGGACAATCATGGAGCGTGTAAGGAGTATGAGATTGCATGCTGGTTTTCCCTTACAGCTTTGGGCATATGTTGTAGATATTGTTGTTTACTTAATAAACAAAGGACCTTCAAGCTCTTTGGATGGTAGAATTTCAGAGGAGGAATGGATAGGAAAAAAGGTAAACTATTCTTTTTTGAAAACTTTCGGTTGTGAAGCATTTGTCCATATTGATAAAGAAAATAGAAGAAAGATTGAGGCAAAATCCAAGAAGTGTACCTTTATTGGATATGGTGTTAATGATTTTGGTTATTGCTTATGGGATTATGAAAATAACAAAATCATTAGGAGTAGATATTTCATATTCAATGAGAAGGTCATGTACAAAGATTAGTTGCAGGGAAAGAAACAGGAAAAAGAAAAACAAGAATACCCAGTGCTTGATGAGATCACTGAAAAAAAAATTCCAAAGGAACCAGAAAATCAAAATGTTCAACAATAGGAGCAGGAGGTACCTCAAACACCTGCAAGTGTTGCTAGAAAATCTACCAAGTTAAGTATACCCCCTGAACAATACTCTCCTTCATTGTATTATTTATTGTTGACTGATTATGGTGAACCAGAATGTTATGAAGAGGCAATTCAGGTAGACACCAAAAGGAAGTGCGAGCAAGGCATGAAAGAGGAAATGGATTCCTTGGTAAATAACCATACTTGGGACTTGGTTCAGTTGCCTGTAGGAAAAAGAGCATTGCAGAATAAATGGGTTTACAAGTTGAAGGCAGAAGATGGAGGAGAAAAGCGGTACAAAGCTACATTCGTTGTAAAGGGGTTTGCACAAAAGAAAGATATAGATTTTGATGAAATATTTTCTCCTGTTGTTAAAATGACTTCAATTAGAACTATTTTAAGTCTTCTGGCAGTAGAAGATTTGCATCTTGAACAGTTAGATGTAAAAACAACTTTTCTCCATGGGGATTTGGAGGAAGAGATTTATATGCAGAAGCCATAGGGGTATGAGGTCAAAGGGAAGGAGAATTTGGTATGCAGGTTGAAGAAGAGATTATATGGCCTAAATCAAGCTCCAAGGCAGTGGCATCTAAAGTTTGACAGGTTTATGATAGAACAGGGTTATAGTAGATGTCATTCTGATCACTGTGTTTATTTTCAAAAGCTATAAAATGGAATCTTTATTATCTTGGTGTTGTATGTAGATGACATGCTTGTTGCAGGGTCTAATATGCAGGATATAAATGTGCTCAAGAAGAAATTAGTCAATTCATTTGCGATGAAGGATTTGGGTGCTGCAAAGAAAATCCTTGGTATGAGAATATTAAGAGACAGGAAAAATCGCAAAATGACATTGCCTCAGGGTGAGTACACAGAGAAGGTGTTGGAGAGGTTTAGAATGAAGAATGAAAAACCAATTAGTACACCTTTGGCCAGCCATTTCAAATTAACTAAGGAAATGTGCCCCAAGACACATGAGGATATAGAATACATGTCCAGGGTCCCATATTCATCAGTGGTTGGAAGCTTGATGTATGCAATGGTTTGCACAAGACCAGATATTGCACATGTAGTGGGAATTGTGAGCAGATATATGAACAATCCAGGTAAAGAACATTGGGAGGCAGTAAAGTGGATTCTCAGATACTTGAGAGTTATTGCGAATCATGCATTATGTTTTGGAGGTTCAGAAACTATTCTACAAGGATATGTTGATTCAGATATGGCAGGTGATAAATATAGCAGGAGGAGTACCACAGGGTATGTGTTTACTATAGGTGGAACAACAGTAAGTTGGATTTCAAAACTGCAAAATGTTGTTGCACTTTCAACAATAGAGGCAGAGTATGTTGCTTCTATAGAGGCTAGTAAAGAGATGATTTGGTTACAAAGGTTTATGGAGGAATTAGGAAAGAAGCAAGAGAATAGCAGGTTGTACTGTGATAGTGAGAGTGTCATTCATCTTGCAAAGAACTCAGCCTTCCATTCGAAGACTAAGCATATATAGTTGAGGTACCACTTTATACGATCCACCTTGGAAGATGGACATTTGAAGTTGGAAAAGATACACACTAACCAAAATCTTGCAGACATTTTAACAAAGGGAGTAACCAGGGAGAAACTGAGTTCCGGCTCAGTTTTAGTTGGTCTTCTAGAATGAATATGAAGATAAGAAATTTTCCAGGTCCAAGAAGGTTCAGAGTCCAGCATATACAATAGCGGTGGAGTTGTTGAGATCAGTCTCCAAGTGGGAGATTGTTGGTTGTGAAGCCTAATTATCTTCCTGATTCATAGGTCTTTTACTTTCAACCATGTTTATACCCCATGAAGTATTTACACCCCAGAAGTATGTACACTCTTCCACATGGGGGAGAGAAGAGGGGGGGTACCCCCTCTGTGAGGTCCAAGGGGGATATCCCCCCAGCTAGGGGGTTTGAGAGAAAGCGTGCCCCCAGCGGGGGTTTGGTGGCGAAGCCCCCGAAGGAAAAATTGCCTTGTAAATGTATATTGTAATTTCACTATAAATATGGACTGTTTATTATAAGGTCACATATCTAACGATAGAGATTATGTTAGGGTTTTTTTCCCTAGAAGGCAACCCTCTTTTATGAGGGAAATGTATTCTGAGATAGGAGACTATGAGAGAAAGAAGAGGAAGTTACAACGGGTTTGTTGTAGGTTGTATCCCTTCATATGCTGAATAATAATAAAGGAAGGACCTGGCAATTTCTCTGGTGGACGTAGCCCACACTGGGTGAACCACGTAAATCTGTGTTTCTATTGTATTATGTATCTTTTGTGTTTTGTTTCCACATTTTTTTTATTTTATTGCTCCATGGTACTGTTTTTCTAACAAGGGGCTGCTCTGTATTGATGATTGCGCATTTGTAGAAGGAATTCTTCCTCACTAGTGACGAGGATAGTGTGATCTACAGGAGTGCCTGGGTTTGCATACTGTCCCATCTGTGGTGGGGTCGAATGCATCTCATGTTGGGTGTTCATTACCCCTTGGTGTGGTATGGGGTTTTGTAACATAGCTGGGGGGGTTGTTGCCCGTATTGTTGTGGGACCTGCTAGGGAGTAGGCGGTACTGGGGGACGTGGTCCATTTCCAGATTCTTTCATCCATTGGAAGTTAGTTATTTGAGGGCAATGGTGGGTATAATGGCCATACTCACTGCAAAGGGCACAAGGGAAGTTTTGCCGAAGAGTGTTGTTATTCTTCCCTTGGAATTTGTTGTTATTTCCCCCTTGGGGGTTTTGGTTCCCCTGATTTTGGTTTCCCCCAATAGGTTGGTTTTGTTGGGGGTGGTTTTGGTTCCCTCTTGGTCCCGGATTATTATTGTTTTGGTTTTTTCCTTTCTTTTTGGCATTGTTCGACTGATGGGCCAAGTTAGCCATGTTCAGCTACTCAAAATTTTGATATTGTTGAACGAGAGAGGGTTGAATAAAATTAACCCCAACGTGTGGTTGTCCGTGTGGAGAAACAATGGGTTGGGGAGGACCAGCAGATGGGAAGTACATATTATGGAGTGGTAATGATCCATAGGTTACATAGGAAGGTGTGGTGCTTTCACTAGTGCTTAGGGTGTAGGCAGAGGTAGACGCGTTTCCAGAACCAGGTTGAACAGCTGGGTGCATCATGGGGGCTGATGGGGGTCCACTTATGGGCGGAGGAGGGGGAGCAGGGTATGGTTGTTGGTAAGGGGAGGAGGATAATAAGGGGTTCCTCCATATACTGTCAGATATTGAGGTCTTCCATACATAGGTGGTTGTTGGAGGTGTGGATTGTGGTGTGTCGTGGTACCAGTCAATCCATCCACGAAGTGAGACATCTCAGGTTTGTCTTGGCCAAATGGCACTGGTCTCGGGGCATCAGGAATTACTGTGTATAAGTACCTTGATTGTGAATTGGGATGATTTTAAGGATGGAAATTTATTTTAAAATGTAGAAACCTTGGCGAGTCTTACTAATCCTTCATATGTCAACTATAAATGTTTGGCGATATTTTTGTAAAAATATTCAAATTTCTAAGTATTTAATATAGTTTTTATACAATTCTGGCGATTTTTAAGGTAAAATAATTTTATCCTATAGAATTTGGGTGAATCATTTTTAAAATAGCGAATCTCATTTTTGGAAAAACCATGGAAAATTAGCCCATGAGAAAAATTTACCCCCTAAAATCATCCCTGAAATTTGTGAATAAATGAGTTCGAACTGTTGAGCCTTGTTGATGGCTTCTTCTTCAAATTGAGGGAAGGTGGCGACCATGTCTTTGGCCAGGAGGGAAACAAGGGATTTGAGAATCCAATTAAGGCATTTTTGTTTGGTGGCTTATGATTTGCATAGACTACGTCACTGACACCATTCATGAATGTGGTCAATGATGTGTGTAGCAGAGGTTTGTTTAAACTCTGAGAGTAGTTCGGGACCATTGTCATGACAGATTGGTAGTTGAAAGAAGGTCAAAAATGATTTGGCCAAAGATTCAAAGGTCGTATGGAACCCAGATATTTCTTCTACATACCACTTGGTTGATGGGTTAGTGAGTATGTGTTTAAATAATCTCAAGCAGACAGAATCAGCCATGATGTTGTTTGAAGAGCACCATAAGTGGAAGGTCATGATATGGTTAGTCGGGTCGTCTCCCACTTTTCCTTCAAACTTGGGGATGTTTGAAGGGAGTTTGGTAGGCATTGTAGGCCATGTGTGGTCGTGCAAAATAGGATCATTGGTGAGCCTAGTTAGATCCGATATATTGAGGGAAGCCAAGTATGGCATATGGGGTTGTGGTGGATGATTAATTCCCATCATGGTGGGAATGTTTTGCATACCTAACCCCTGAGGAGGGTTAGTTCCAGCCATGGTGTGAGTGTTGTGTGTACTCGACCCATGAGGGGGGATGGGTGGGGTTGTACTTCCTCCTGGGGAAGAAGTGTGTGCCCTGCTTCCTTGTAAAGGAAAGTGGGTGGATGGTTGACCTTGAGAAGTGGACCCAAGTAAAGTGGAACTGAGAAAATCAGATCCCAAGATAGTAGCACTCACAGGAGTGTGAGAAGGTGGAGCCGATGAGTTAGAAAGACTAGGAACTCCCCCTCAAATGGGAGGGATATTTAACAAGCATATGGAATGATGGGGATTATGTGGGTCCCCTATGATGTCCAACTAGCAAAGTGGATGTGTGAAAATGGTGATGAGAGCAAATAAATGAACAAGAGTCTTTTTTTATGATTTTTTGGACCTTCACAATATATCACACAATCGTATGTAATCACAAGAGAATCATACATAAATAAATTGATAAAGAAGCATACATGTGGGTGGGTGGTTTTTGTCCTCGTGGGAGAACAAAGAAAACAAATGCTCATGTCCTAAAAGATGTAATGTCCTTCCTCTAAAATAGCACTGGACCTTCCAATAGCACTCAACAGTGGGTTCTGAAGCCACCAGAAGAGGAACTAGTGAAGGATGATGCAATCCATTATAATGAGGGGTAGAGGGTGCATGTCCCGAAAGATCTGGTGATATTTCCCAATAGCCACACAAAATCCGATCAAGGTGCAATTGCAGCCCACAATTGCCACCTGGGTGGATATCCTAAAATATTTTCACTAGGTACCTCAGTCAAAGTGTGACATTTAGATTTTCGGCCTAAGAAATGGGTCACAGGATGGATCCTGTCCAAGAGGTGGGTGCCTCAAGGGGGGATGCATAGAACAATCGGACCTCATCCTTGAACCCTTCATGGGTATCTCTCTGCCTTATGGTGTTAGGAACACTTGACTTGGACGATTTTAAAGTTCCCTATTTGACAACTTCTACTGTTTGAAGATGTGAGAACCAGATAATGGGGAGTTATTTGGATGCCTATCCCCGAGATCCTACCTATACTAAAAAAATTATTTTGGCACCTCCTGTGGAGGAAAACTTAGTGAGTTTTTAGAAAAAAATTAGATGTGGTTGTTTGAGAGATTGGGGGTGTGAACCAATCTCGTTGAAATTAAGTGGGAGTGGATAGTTTCGTCAAGGAAAGGGGTGGGGTGTTTTGGAATCCCTTTGGCGGAAACTTACTTCAACCTCCACGTTCTGAGATGGAAACTATGTGAGTGAGTAGTGACTTTGTGTGTGAACAAGTGAAAGTGTGCCAAATTTTTAATAATTTAGGTGTCAGCTTGTTGCATGTGGACTTCATGTGGTCCTTACAAGTCTTGATTACCTAATTTACTAGATGCCATTAGTACAACCTTGTGGAATTTTAAAGTCCCTAGAAAACTACCATGTGGACATATGGGTCCTTACTAATCCTTTAACTCCCTAGTGTAATTTAATTTAAGAAAACTTCAACCATTATCCTAGATTGTGGTCATGTAGGCATGTATGGGCCTGTAACAAAATATTTAAACTTCCCTAGTGATTTAATCTAAGAAAGTAAATTCAAAACTATCCTATCTTTGTAGCATGTGGGCATGTATGGACCCATTACAATTTTAAGATGTGTTTGAAAAGAAACTAAGAGGAGTCTCGTGGGGGCTGTTGTCCTCTCCTAAAGATTTTGTCTTTAAGGGAGATGAAATTTTCCCTCAATCATTTTTCTGATTCTCAAGATCGCTTTGTGGCACGAGAGAAGAGCATACTCAATGATTGATGTTCAATTTCTGGTCCCAATGTAAGTAGTTATATTTGTGATGTAGAATGGTTCCAACTTATATTTAATTGAATCAATCCATCCATGTGGCAAAAATGAAAGAAAAAAGAGGATAAATATGGATTTTAACTCTTTAAGTGCCTATGTGTTGACTAACCCTTCATGTGGAAAGGGACTCTAAGTGTGGTGCATATTACAATCTGCATAGAATCAAACTTAAGAAGGCTATGGGCCTCCAACAAATCACAAAAACCCTTTCAATGTATGATTTCCTAGACAGATGCACGGGTCGCAGAGTAGACAGAGGCGCATTGGGAGCCAATGCGAAAATTAAAAACAACCTTTTGGCACAGTGCACAGAATGCGCTGAGAAACACAGTGGGCTTGGCACATGTTCTTGGAAGACGTGATTGTGGGCTAAAAAAACCACGCACTTTCTGTTACACGGCTGTGAAAGAAATTTCGGATGAAATTCTCTCAACTCAGCATTGAATTTATCTTTTTGCAAGAAGGCATGGGCCAGTTATGGTTCCTGCAAGTTAAACAAACAAAAATGAAGTGCTCAAACAACCCAAATGGGGGGGAAATTGATACCAATCCCTAGTGGAGTCACCAATCTGTTGCATCCCTTTTGTCACCTAAATGAGCAAAATAAGGATGCTTACAAGTCCAGTTGGGTTAGCTAGACAAGACAACAGTGAATGCAAGAGTTAGAAACATCAATCATAATACATAAACAAATAACTAAGCTACTAACATTAAAATAAACTAAACTAGAGTGCATAGGAGAAATAGAAAAAAAATTAAACAATATGCATGCCACCAATGGATAAGTTGTATTAGTGGGAAAACACCAAAGAGAAAGGGAGACTATGGGTCCCATCTTCCTCCAAGGGAGGGCTCTTGAACCCCCAATGATTGATCTCTTCTTACAAGTAACAAACTAGAAGGAAATGGTGAAGAAAATCCAAAGCAAATTCACTCAAGAGGTTATATGAATGGCTAAATGAAATGGTGCTTGTATGATCTTGATGAGAAAAGAGGATTCGAGAATATAAGAAGCATAACAATACAAATGAATTCCTTGAAAATATAGTGCACCCATGGCCTTCTTTTATAGTAATGATTTGAGGCATTATTCAACCAGTCCTTAGTGTGAACAAGGGGCTCTCTAGATCACCCTTAGGCCTTTGACCACCCCTCCACATAGATTTAGCTTGGATTTGGGTGTCAAATCGACTTGGGAGATGAACCAGAAGTGGGTGGAAGGCCAACCAAAATCATAAATGTGTCATTTTGAGGTGTGCATGACTTTTTGTGTCGACGGTTGCGCATCGGGCGCATATGCATTTTTATGACATTATTCGACTGTCGCACATGCGCGTGCTGCCTTCATATCTTTTGCGCATGTTGATTTTTTAACCAGTTGTATAGTTTTATGCCCTTTAGAAATGAATTTTATGGGCCATGGATAAACTAATGGGTGTTTTGAAGATGTTGGATTCCTATAACCATTTGCAGATGAAATTCCAGTGATAACACCTTGCTCAAACCTAAACATATTCAGGACTTTTGTCTTGCTAGAAAACTTATGGTGCCCTCTTGGCACTCCACTCTTGTCCTACTGAGATTGTAAATTTTTAAGACACTTTCCCTCTGGCACACTCCTTGTGCTTTCCTCAAAGCCCAAGACTTGGACTATTCTCGGCCTTCTGCACTCTTTACAAATATGTTGTGCACAAAGGAATTGTCCCTCCTAATATTTTGAACTTGAAACAAGCCCAGCTCTACACACGCCTTGCACTCCCTAAACCTTCAATGGCTTCGGACTTAGAATATTTTCATAAAATATTCCTGGGCACTGCTTGTGCTCACCTCTGTGCATAATTGCACTGTCTCTCCTGAGATTTGAACTTGCTCAAACTTCCGAGGTCTCCATCCCCTTACTCCTTTAAAGGAAATATCATTCCCTCCTGGAAACTTCCTACTCAATGCACTCCTTGCATAGCTAACAAAGTATTCAACAACTCTGGTTGTGCTTTCTCTAGCACAGACTTTCCTCCAGAGTGTTCAAGAACTCTGAGGCTCCTCCAACACTATCGCTTCTGAGCTTTCAAATTGTTCTAGTTTTCTCTTATGGCACGTTCTTTTTGAAGTCAAAACAGAATCAAACACGCACCCCTTGCGTTGGCTACCTAGGTATCTTTACCCTGACGTGCACTCCTTGCACCAGCCTAAAAGAACCCAGAACTTTCATAAACCCACAAATATAGAGAGGTATATCTCTCTCTACTACAAATGAAACCTATTGATACATATACAACATACATGAAAACACAACAAACCTTCACACAATGATACACCTCACATGAAAGCATACGCATGCATAAATTCATAAAACAAGAAATTACGTTCTTTATATTAAAACTAAAGGTAAATTACACTATGTACAAAGCTCAGACTGCAACAGAGTCATGACTTTTTTCTCCTTGGCTTACAATGATGTTCAATCACTTTCAATGACCTCCATTGGGCACAAATTACATTGATATATACAAGAGGGGCTCATTGAGCTTTTCCCTCCAAGAAACCTACTACTCATAAATTACATTGAATGCGTATTTCCATTTTCATATATGAGGGAAAGATCAATATATGTACAACTCAAGCCTATTAAGGTAAAATCTGTCTATAACATTTACAAAGTCTAACTCAGATTTACTCCAGCCTTACATCATTTAATAACAATTTTAAATTATGTTGAAATTTAAATTTTAGGGGAAAAATGAGAGGGTTCGGTCCTCTCCCCTTCTTGAATGTGCATTGATGTGTTGCATGGTTGGCACATGTTGAGGTGGAAATATTCTCCCGCATAATACTCAACTATTGGGAAAATCATGAGCTCCTTCTCATGAGCTCCTATGCTCTGTTGTTGATATCTTATTGGATCCCAAGTCTTTATGTGGAGTTGTCCACCTGCTCCTTTCCTTTGTTGATGTTGTTGTTGCTTCCCTGTTTCTCTTCCAGGTCCTACTCTACTCATATTTCCTCTACTAACTACTTTTTGTGTTGACTCTAACATCATCTTTCTTATCTCCTATATCAACCTGTCCAGGTGGTTCACATGTTGGCTCTTCCTTGGCAGTCTGCTCTCTTGCTCCTTCTCATCACACACCTCAATGACCAAGTCAATTAGATATCCCAAGATGAATTCAACTTTTGTGGAACTAGCTTGCCACTCCACTGCCTCATTAAATTTTGTAGCCTCCTCACTGTGTTGTTTCTTAGTCATATCCTCTGACAGTTTGACTTATGTCAGCTCCTTTGTCTCTGCTTGTGCTAGTGGAACTCCATCTTCATCCAGCTTCTCCTCGGACTGGAATTATCCTTCATATAGCATGTATGTCTCCTAGAATTCATCTTCTGTGCCTAGATGGCATAGCCAATCCTACATTATTTTCAATTCTTCCTCCCACAGAGTAAGCACATGACAAGTATGCTCCTCTTCCTTAATCTCATGTGGAGAAGATGTCAATTTCTACACCATATCCTTTATTATAGTCATAGTTGGGTTTCCTTTCTCTTCTGCACCTACAATACATAAACTGTTATATTTTAAAACATTTTTCCCGACGACCTCTTCCTCGGATGCTTGTTGCATCACCTCCTCACGTGTAGTACACGCATTGGCCTCTACTAGGCTATGTGGTAGGAATACCTTTTGTTGGGGCTCAAAAATGTCCTATTCTCATCCACCTTTCTCTTCATCATTCTTCACATTTCATCGCCCCATTAACCTTTCACGATGTCATTTCCATAAATATACTTGGATTTCATCTTATTGTTCTCCACTTTATTCATTTTAGTGTTTAAAAGGAATTTGCGATTAAATGTTAGAAAATCAACATGTTTTCATATATATCACAAATATGTGTGAGCTTTGTAATGTGTAGGAATATGTGAAGGATTAATTCAAAGGAATTATCCAATACTTCCTCGACCATTTCAATATTTGAGGAGATAATTCAAGCCCATTCCAAGGAGAAGATCATGGAGATTTGGTTGGAATATCTTATCTAAGATATATGAGAGATATGTGTGAGGATTTAAAGGGATTATATTTTGTAATAATGGAAAATAGGTTGAGAGAATAGTGGATCTGTAATAATGAGATGGTTATCTTATCTTCAAAGCTCTCATGTATAAAAGAGAGTGCTCTCTCTTCATGAGAATTCAATTAGGATGTAATTAGAATTAGAGTAGTCATTAGGATTCGAAAGAGAAAGGGATTCTTAGCTTTGATTAATGGTTTTGGTTTTCATGCTTTCATTATTGTTTTATGAAGATTGATTTGATTATTGAATGTAAGATTGTTTCATTGGTGAGAGCTCTCATGTGTTGTTGTGCCATTTAACTCTTCACTTGTTGTATCTGCTTTTCCTTCATGTAGTTCTCCATTTCTAGATTAATTCCTTTATGCAATTTCTCATTCTTAGATTAATTTCATTTATGCAACTAGATTAATTCAATTCCAAGTCGCGTGTTAGATTAATGATTCTATTTCAGTCGTGTGTTAGATTAATGATTCTATTTCAGTCGTGTGTTAGATTAATGATTCAATTCCAATTATAGCTTAAACATTAGATTAGATTAGTCCCGCTTCAATCTTGCATATACTTTGTGTGTGCTTCGTCAGTTTATGACCCCCAGGTTGACAAATTAGATAAGTTGGGAAAATACTATAATGCAATTAATTCAACATTAGTTCGGCCCATTATAATGGCTTTCATTCCCTTGTCATGATTGCTATTCCTTTTGTTGTTCATTAGAACGGGACGATTTCTATTCCTTTTGTTGTTCCTTTGACTAGAACAACTGTCGTTCCCTTTACAATTGTTGTTCCTTTACAAGTATTGCATCTCTAGAGGATGGGTATTGAAAATGGAAGGTAAGAACCTATGTAGGCGACAAGTAAAATGCTTGTGCTAGCACCTACCTTTGGTTGATGCATAGAGGTTGTTTTTAGGACATCTTTAGAGCCCAACATTTTGGCGCCGTTGCCGGGGAAGCATGATGGATTGAGGTATTAGTTTCTTTTTCATTTCAATTCATGCAAGTGTGATTAGACATGATCCTAACTTCGAGGTGACATATGGGTAAGGACATGTAGGGTAGTGTAAATTTCAATTCATGCAAGTGTGATTAGACATGATCCTAACTCCAAGGTGACATACGGGTAAGGACATGTAAAGTAGTGTAAATTTTAATTCATGCAAGCATGGTAGTTTAAATTTCCTTTTCATGCAAGTGTGATTAAACATGCTCCTAACTCTGAGGTGACATACGGGTAAGGACATGTAGGGTAGTGTAAATTTCAATTCATGCAAGTGTTGTAGTTTAAATTTATTTTTCATGCAAGTTAGTTTAAATTTCAATTTTCGCAAGATTAGTTTAGATTTTTTGCAAGTGTGATCTACATGTGTTGGTTCTAGGGGTCTTAACAACTACTTGAATGGAGACTGCTCATGTTCTCTCTGGCCAACTATCAGGAACATTTTAATTTCTGCAATGGTGAAGAGTAATTTTTTTTATGTTTTAGCAAGAGTGTTTTTTTTTTAAGTTTTTCATTTTGATTTGGGTGTTGTAAGAATCCTTTTTTTAACATGATTTAACAATGAATGTCAGCTTGGAACTACTCACTCAGATCCTGGTAGATGTCGGGATTTCCTCTTCCCATGAAGAAGAGATCTTGACAAGGATCAAACATTCAAATACTCCTCCAGAAACAATTGAAGATTCAACATCTGAAGAATCCTGCATATCCGATGATGAACAATCATTCAAAGAAGAAATCGAGGAAGATGAAGAGGAGTTACAACATTATCTGAGCGAGGAACAACACACGTATGAAAGCCTGATCGAACGATGGTTTCAAGAGAGTACTAGGTTAGATACATTTAGTTTTTTTTCTTATTTTCTTAATTCACAATTTCAACAACTAATTTTGCACGCTCATACATATTCTCGACTGTCAATTGTAAAATTGAAAGATATCATATTTTTATTATTGTTACGTGCATGGCTACATTGGCTCTTTGATTATACGTAACTAATGTCTCATTTCTAATTAGTGTAGTGTAGGTAGGGTTTTATTTTGAAGTTTTTTTATCTTTGCTAGAATAAGTATGCTCTCCTCTGCACTTCGTGTGATCATGAGGATCAGAGAATAGGGATGATTTAGATTAATTTCAGGAATAAAGAAATTAATGGTTTGCAATATGCGTAATCGATTTTATGGTTAATTTGTAAATCATTTTTTTCTCCATTTGCTAAAAAAAAGACATTTTTGTAAGTTGAAGTTTTGAGTGTTTCTATGACAAAAGAGTGGATGCAACTGTCCTTACATGCTGAAATAATGACTCTGAACCAAAACAGATGGCTGAAACTGTGTCCTGCTTATTGAATTGCATTTTCTCGCCTTCATAAACCTGCAAATCACACCTTGAACTCAGACCTGCAAATAAAACACAACCAAACATTAGAACTGGTCTGCGAATCCATGTGAATGATCTTTTGCACTCTTACAAACTGAAAGTGTAAATCCCATGCTGAAACAGTGATGTTTTTCTATAACAGTGGTTGAACCGTCCCACGATTGAATTGTATATTCTTGGTTTGGTTTATTTCTAGTTTTGAGTCGCATCAATCCCGCCTTGTCCTCCGTCTTTATCCTGTAACCTGGAAATTAACTTTGCAACAGTAAAACAATATGATCATGATAATTTATGTCTTCACATCGTAGATCTGCGCATTCAAGGTGCATTGTGCTCAGGCCAAGAGAAGTAAATAATAATTAAAGCTGAAAATGTAATTGGGATTGATTGAATTGCGCTTCCTGTCCTACATGCTAAACCTGCAAATAATAGATATGAAATCAAAATGTCTATATGCCATACAATGAGTTTCTCTCTAATTACTTCTTCAGAACTATGAAAATGCTCTTTGCAATGTTTTGTTATTGCATATTGGAAATCTCATCTTTCCCTGAAAAACGAAAGTCATTTTTTTGAGTTTGAATCTATTTTTTTCTATAGTGGCGTGAAAGTTTCTAAGTCGTGTGGCACTATTCGTTATGCGTGGCAGACATGATGAAAAATCTAAAAGTTTTTCTTTAGAATTTGGTAGATTTTGCAGATCGGAAGTGTGTGCTCAAATTGGATACCAGATCAACGTGTAGAGTACGTTTTGATTTGTTTTGGGGCCAGGGAACCCAAGAAACCAAGGTGTCAGTGGTGAAGTTGCAGCTGTTGAAAGTTCAGTTAGGGGATTGACCGAAGAATAGGAACCAAATCATGATTCAGTTGTGAGATTTTTTGCAGCAATGGTGGTTTTTTAACTGCGTAATGATCTTTGCGAGATATTTACAGTGGTTTTAACTACTGAAAATCTCTACGATGGTTGGTATCCACAGATCGATATCACTAATATATCGGCACCAATTAATTAACAATCAGTCCTTGGATGCACTCCTATTTCAACTCCTTTCGATGAAAATGAGGAGGCAGTTGGACCTATTCTTGATGGAGATTCGGTGGTGACTGTTAATTTTCGAGCAGATCGTATAACTATGGTTGCTAAAGCATTTGAATATGATAATTTTAGTGCATTTGATCGAGTTCGGTATCGAAAATTCGATAAGTAGGAATGTTTCAATATGACAGAAAGTTAAAGCTTCCATATCATTATCTTGTCTCCTCACCAGATATCATTGAACACCCGACAATGGGATATGGACATTTGCATACAGTGAAACTGTAACATTCGGTCATGTTAGATTTTTCCCGAACGACAACCTGTCAGGATTTTATTTTATTTTTTTACGCAAAACTGGAGAACTGAGAATTGGCGCAGTCTGCATGGTAAAGATAACTATAAACAGGAACGTAGGCAGGACCTAGATAAACAAGATAGCTGGCTCAAATCAATTGATTCTGTAAGCTTTAATGGTGGACCACAGAGAAGTCTGTCTTCATCTCTATTAGAAAATTCCTCTCATGTACCTGGTAAGTATGGGCATGGGCGATCTTCTTTAGCTATGGATCTTGATCAAGCATTCTCGAGATCAGCATCTCACATAGTCAATGGACATAAATTCTCAAGCCATGGATCCCCTATTCCAAAGGCTGTGCCATTTTCACGTCTTACAGACTCATCTGTCGCAAGAGAGTTTCTCTCCAGCTCTGTTCAAAAACGAATAAATGGGTATTGACATTCTTTTGTATGTTGTTGAATAGCAGGAAAGACTTTGGCTCTGCCTTGGATCACGTAGAACCTGCATGGTAAAGACATGTTGAACAGGAATAAAAGTAGACATTTTACAGGGTTGACATGTTATGTCTTCTATTTCAATGGGAAAAGTTTATTGAGAACGACTGTTAAAGAAATGGAGAAAATCTAAAGATTCGTGCCATAGATGAGTATTTCAGAAAACAATTATATAGCGGAGATTATTATTTTTATGACTCTGCAATTCAAGGTCAACCTGCACATACAGTTGGCTAGCGAGACCCTAGTTTCATACACACAAGTATCTTGAAGGATTTATGGCCAAACACCAAATACTACTACAAGATTGGACATAGGCTAGTCAACAGGTCATATATTTGGGGGCAACTGAATTATTTTAAAGCATCTCCATATCCTGGCCAAGGTTCCTTGCAACATGTAATCATTTTTGGTGACATGGGGAAAGTAGAGCGTGACGGTTCTAATGCATATAGCAACTACCAACCAGGCACTCTAAATACTATCGATCACCTCATAGAGGACTTGGAAAATATAGACATAGTGTTTCATATTGGAGATCTATCTTACGCAAATGGCTACCTCTCACAATGGGATCAGTTCATAGCACAAGTGGAGCCCATTGCTTCACATGTTCCATACATGGTAGCTAGTGGAAACCATGAGCGTGATTGGCCTAATTCAAGTTCATTTTATAAGAACACAGATTCATGTGGAGACTGTGGTGTACCAACTAAAACCACATTTCATTTACCAACAACTAATTATGCTAAGATATGGTATTCCACCGACTATGATATGTTCCATTTATGTATTGCAGATTCAGAACTTGATTGGCAAGAAGGATCAGAACAACATTAATCTATTGCATATGATTATTTGAGATCTAATACATTACAACATTATCCCTACAGTTTTGGTCTTGGATATTTCTCTAAGATAGTGCTTCTGTCGCTCTCGTTTATTTTTCTACATATAAGACAAAGGAGTCCGAAAAGAGTGTTTTGGTCAACCAATTCCAGGTCAAAGATGTAATATGGAAGGATTTTTGTGGGAAATTGGGGGTTATGTTGCCATTTATCATCCCACCATGCACATTAAATATCAGACACATTCATATCCATTCTTGAATTAGAATAATATGCACGTCAATATGGGTGGTCTAGTGAAGTTTCCCATCTCTATGGATTCGTCAAAACCAACATTTTTCATTTGAGTCATTTAATGGCGAATATAGGGTTCTGAATGACACACGATGTGATGTTCATGACTGCTTGGCTTTGGAAACTGATGGACATCCTGGCATATGTTATACAACATGGTACAGATTCCAATAAAATATCAACAAATATGCCCCGGTATACATTCCATTTATGGTAAACGGGATCTTCTCTATATATAATTGCTATTCCATGCATTGTGATGACAGCCCAGCTGGATCTTCCTTCTAATATCGTAGTTTAACTAATGTTCCTTTCTCGATTCTTGTCGACTCAACAATTGTTCTACTTTGGAAATCTCAGGGGCTGTGGGAATTGCATATATTCTCCCCTGAATTAACACAAGGAGCTCCTAGATTTCTCAGTCATGTAGAGATATCCTTCTGTCTGGGAAGTGTTGAATAGAAATGGATTTTTTGATTACTGCAAACATGAATCGCACTCCATTCTTTCCACGCCGCCATGCAATGATCGATATGTGTGACTGATGAGTGATTGGCCGAATCTGACTATTGACTACTGACCGGTGGGATCTTTTCTTTAGTTAATTGACGGGAGGTTGTTCAATGACACACACAGAAGAAGGCTCATTTTTTTAGGCTGACAACAAATAAATACTACCTCACTTACGTTTACGTCAGTTTTTAGCTGTTGAAACGGTGTGGCTACTAATTACCACCATTGTGCAAGCAAGCGCTTCAAGCACATTTCATATGATCAACTCAGTACAGTTTGTGTAACAATGAAGCTGAAATATGTTCACAGTATGGGTGATTCATAGATCCATTGATTAAGGAAGGTAAGTGCACTATCAATATTGGTTTGGCTAATGTGCTTGCAATTGACACTGACTGTAGTATTGCCATATTAGTTGTGAGTGATAATGAATTTCGGAGTCACTCTTGTTTCTTGATATGCCAACTTGCATTTCCAAGGCACTATGATAGTAGAGGAAGAGAATTACATACTTTGTTCATTCTTTCCATATCAACACGATTTATTTCTTGGTGTTTGAATGGAGATTTTATAGAGATAAATGATTTTGTGACTTAGTTAGAAGTCGATTCACATAGCGTTGTTGTCTGGGAGATTAGTAGTATACAATTCTAGTTATGCCTATTGTGCTAGTCATGTTGATTTGTCTTTATACATGTATTCGATCATTTCAGATCTACCCATTCCCTAAATCCACCCATGTTCATTGTTGAAGGAGTGCTAGAAAATTCATGTGATTAGAAAATCTACTGTAGAAGACAACATCTACTTGCAAGAATGTGTAACCTAAAAATATATGTTAAGAGAGCAACGCAGGAAAATTTCCACCGATACCACCATTCCAAATCATGTGTTTTCCTATGCTGCAGGAGGTCATTGTCAACTTTTCTTTTGTGCCCTTATTTATATTTCTAGAATAATGAAGTTTGCTTCATTTCTACATCATGAATTTATTTTATTTTCATTTGTTTTGCTGTAAAAAGAAAAACAATAATAATAATAATAATAGAATCATACAAAAATATTTTCATGGAAAACAAAACAATAAAAAAAAAAAACATTTAAAAACTCAGAAAATTTAAAATTGCAAATGGATATCCCTGAAAACAATACGAACACGCGATTTTCCAGTTCAAAGCTAATTTGTTTTCTCAAAGTAACTTTGGTGGCAATCAATGACAAAGCAAATAAGTGCGGACAGTAGGTATAATTGCAGTTATTTTTTTCAACTTGCATTTATCTCTTGCATTTTATGTTTTGTAGTGCTCTCATGAAGTTTTGATTGTAGGATTAGTACTAAAGACTGATTGTAGGAACAGGACGCTCATGTTCCATGCCACAATGATCTTTAAGAAAACCATGTTTGCTAGATAGCTTGAAGGAGTTGTTACTAAACAGAAGTTGTTACACATCATGACGTTTGATGTTTCACAGCGACAACTTGCTGATACACAGAAGCAATTTGTTGATACACCATGTTGTGATACCCATACTTCCACATTTTGCCCAATTTCATGCTGTAACACTGCCCCATTTCTCCTTCAAAGATGATTAGTCACCTGGTGTTGAAGCCATCTTCCACTGCCTTAACTTTCATGACTTCACACATGCCTATATTTCTGAATTACATACATTCCTTTGTCCTTTTTTAGTTCATTTTTGGCTTCTTTTTCCCTTCCATTTTGCCTTACGAATAAAACCATTCAGTTCCCTTTCCATGATTACATTGCCTTGTTTTCCTTGCCCTACTGATCCACACTGCTTGACCGTGAGTTCTTTTCATTTATAGTCCTACCAAATCTTTTTGTACAAACTCGCGTTGATTGATGTGGGATTCCTTAAGGCCCACCTTTCAACAAGTCTTTCCCCATCGACCTCAACACCTTATCTAGGATATAGACTAGAGTCCATTTTTGAGTACCTGGAGGCTTGCATGCCTCAATGGCAAGTTCTTTCACTGACAATCATGGGAATACATCAATGTCCCTTGATCGTCAGATCTTGCAAGTGGCTCGACATCAGCTCATTCATTTGCACTTCGCCAGATGTACGTGGGTACCTTGGCACTCATTGACATCAATGGTGAGTTTCCTCGCATTGGTTAACGACATTCATCATTGGTCGGTAATCCAATGACTTATTTTCATGCTCGACATTGACACATTCATTCACATGATTAGAATTGTACCATCAGGTTTAGCAGTGGGTGAGGACTATACACTTTTCATGACTCTATCAACAGTTACAGTAGCATGACTTCATCCATATGAGACTACCACAGTTCCGCTTTCATACTTTCTCTTTTCCATGATTCATTCAGCAGCAGTTCAAGTTCCTCCACTTCACATTCTTTGATCCAGCAAACAACACTCGCCGCAGTCACTTTCTACATGATCCTGCAGTAGTGACATCTTCCATGCTCTAGCAGTCACATCAATCATATTCCTCTTGCATAGTTCATCAACATTTTGGGTAAGTGGAGGTATGTTATTTTCTAAACTTTAATCATGTAATTCCTCAACTGTTAGCAATGAATAATTTGGAAATTTCCCTCCTTAAGTTCCCTTTCCTTTTTCACTTCTACGACTTATGCCACATTGCATGAGGACATGCAACAAGTTAAGTTCGGGGGTGAGGGACATTATTCACTATCATCACTCCATTTTTCCACGACCATCATTCCATTTTTTTCGTCTCATTTACTAGTTATGAACATTTCTTTTCCAACGATACTCTGTTGCACTTTACTTCATAAGCACTGATATAGATATTGGCATGATTCACACATATACAAAACAAAAAAAGGGATTTCTTATACTCAGTGACGTTTTCCTTATCCACATTGATAGCATACATTTTCCAATAAAAATATGGGCAAATTATTATCATAACAGCAAGAGAACAAGTAACAAAATGAATGTTGTTAACACAAGAACTAACATTCTTTATATTCATGGTTGTCACACAAGAACCAACCATAAGAGAAACGTCATATGTTACTCATGTAAATCCCATCCTGGAAAATAGTCATTATCATCACTCAAAGTCAACATTCAGATGCCAAAATTTCTTAAGAAGATCCATGCATGGTTGCATGAGGACATGCAACAAGTTAAGTTGGGGGGTATGTTGGGGCTCAGAAATGTCCTATTCTCATCCACCTTTCCCTTCATCATTCTTCACATTTCATCGCCCCATTAACCTTTCATGATATCATTTCCATAAATATGCTTGGGTTTCACCTTATTGTTCTCCACTTTATTCATTTTAGTGTTTAAAAGGAATTTGTGATTAAATGTTAGAAAATCAACACGTTTTCATATATATCTCAAATATGTGTGATCTTTGTAATGTGTAGGAATATGTGAAGGATTAATTCAAAGGAATTCTCCAATACTTCCTCCACCATTTCAATATTTGAGGAGATAATGCAAGCCCATTCCAAGGAGAAGATCATGGAGATTTGGTTGGAATATCTTATCTAAGATATATGAGAGATATGTGTGAGGATTTAAAGGGATTATATTTTGTAATAATGGAAAATAGGTTGAGAGAATAGTGGATCTATAATAATGAGATGGTTATCTTATCTTCAAGGCTCTCATGTATAAAAGAGAGTGCTCTCTCTTCATGAGAATTCAATTAGGATGTAATTAGAGTTAGAGTAGTCATTAGGATTCGAAAGAGAAAGGGATTCTTACCTTTGATTCATGGTTTTGGTTTTCATGCTTTCATTATTGTTTTATGAAGATTGATTTGATTATTGAATGTAAGATTGTTTCATTGGTGAGAGCTCTCATGTGTTGTTGTGCCATTTAAATCTTCACTTGTTGTATCTGCTTTTCCTTCATGTAGTTCTCCATTTCTAGATTAATTCCTTTATGCAATTTCTCATTCTTAGATTAATTTCATTTATGGAACTAGATTAATTCAATTCCAAGTCGCGTGTTAGATTAATGATTCTATTTCAGTCGTGTGTTAGATTAATGATTCTATTTTAGTCATGTGTTAGATTAATGATTCAGTTATAGTTGTAGCTTAAACATTAGATTAGATTAGTCCCGCTTCAATCTTGCATATACTTTGTGTGTGCTTCGTCAGTTTACGACCCCCGGGTTGAAAAATTAGATAAGTTGGGCAAATACTACAATGCAATTAATTCAACATTAGTTCGGCCCAATATAATGACTTTCGTTCCCTTGTCACGATTGTTGTTCCTTTTGTTGTTCATTAGAACGGGAAGATTTTTGTTCCTTTGACTAGAACAACTGTTGTTTCCTTTACGATTGTTGTTCCTTTACAAGTATTGCATCTCTGGAGGTTGGGTATTGAAAATGGAAGGTAAGAACCTACGTAGGTGACAAGTAAAATGCTTGTGCCAGCGCCTACCTTTGGTTGATGCATAGAGGTTGTTTTTAGGACATCTTTAGAGCCCAACACCTTTATTCCCCCAATTATTAGAACATGCCTTTGATCCTCCTCATGGATGGTGGAAGTATTTAACTTCCCATCATATTCATTCACATGGACTATAACCCCGTGTGAATCTTCACACAAACAAGGCCTTTCTCCTACCTCCCTTTCACCTTCCAGCCTTCCTTGTCGATATGAACTTTTAACTGAGATCATGAGACCCTTAAACAGTCTCATTTCATCTCTCTTTCCCACTTGGCAATTTTGGATTTCACTTCTACCCTCCTGGCAGTCTATGATATCTCTCACTAGTCTCATCTCATTGCCCACCTCACAATTTGAATTTTCACTTCTACCCTCTTGACAGCTCATGAGATCTCTAACTGATCTCTTCTTCTCTTCATCATAGAGGTTCCTCCCAACCTATGGTTCAAAAATGTAAAAAACCTCCTCTGTGGCCCTGAGGTTTTCAGTATGCCTCAGCCACCTTCTCAACATCTATCATTTCCTCTAGGCAATCAATTGTTGGATATTCCACTCTTCCTTCTGCTCCATGGGCCAATCATATTCCTGGCCTCCTTGTGCTTCTTGCGGCATCTTCAACATCAAATTCTCCATTTATGCTAGGGTCTCCTCGATCTCTTTATCCATATGTTCTTTGTACAACTGTTGGCAGTCTTCTCCTCAAACTCACCTGTAGCCTTTAGTATCCATCTTCACCTTCTGCCTCAAAGAACGTGACTGGTTCTTATGGCTTAGTCCATCTGGTTGTCTTTTGATTATTATGCAATTGAGAGAACCTCTAGCTTTTATCTTGTATCCCACCTAGATTTCATCCATCTATTGCACACCTTTCAATAATCCTCCACAAAGCATCAACACTTTGTCTCCTTCTTTACATGTTGTCTGCAATTAAAATTGTGCTCTGATACCACTTAACGCAAAGCCCTTGCTCCTCCTAGTGTCTGCTCTACCTCCTGGTCAAGGATCGACCAGTTTAAGAGTCGAATTGACTCTTCGGCTCCTATTGAGCTCCCAAAAAATAATCCAAACAAAGGTCCAAGCAATAGACCTATATGATTTATCCTTGGATATTTTCCTTTTAAAATTTTAAACACAGGCCTTAGCCCTTTTTTTCCCGCTGGCGAAAACATTACTTGATCGAGGGCTCATAACTATGGGCTTATCTCTTTTTAAAAAAAAATTAAAATTTTACATAGGCGTTAGCTCCCTTTTGCTACGCCCCCTTACTCATATGACCACGAGCGATGACCAGGGGCTTAACCCAAAGGTTGCTAAGCCTTCGATGCTTCGGCCATTGGGGACTTATCTTCCTCTCTAACACATGACGCTTGCAAAGTGTCGAACGCTGAACTAGCGGAGTCTCGATATGCTCTCCACGCATCCTCACAAATTGATGAATAACATCGTTTTGGCTTCCAGGTGCTTTGGTGCTACCTTACTCCTCCTTACCCTGAAATATCTACCTACCTAACCCTTTTCCCAGCTGACAATTTTCTTGTGGATGGACAACCCAGATATCACGAGCAACAGATGGATTAGATTTGCTTAAGGACATTAGCATTCGATCCTTCATGGGTTATGCGCTCCTCCTTGATTTTTTTCCTCCTGAACTACAAGGTAACAGAGGGCCTAATCCAATTCCAGCTTTCACTCAATCCAATGGTGGGGGTTGACTTCGGCCTTCGGGACTTCAGCGGTGCCGACTTCTCCACAAGCTCCAAACTCCACTGAAGCTCTAAGTGTCGAAGGATCCTTAGGGATATCCTTCGTGCGACTCCTACAGGTATGATAGTTCTCTGCCTCTGCTCTCAGATCTGACGGCTAGGATCTATTTTTATTCGTCGAACACCTTCTACTATTCTGACAGTTGATACCTAATCTCCCCATGTGCGCTCCTCCCCTTTCCTGGACGTATATCTGATGGTTCAAATTTCTCCTCCCACTGATATCAATGGTTCCTGTAGCTCCTCCCCTCATGTGAACTTTAATTTCCTTCACATGAAGGGTCGTTTAACCTTTTCGAAGGCTTCTACCTTCGATCCTTCGAATGGACTCTAGGTTCTCAGCTGTGACCAGTACTTCTACACCTCTTGATCTTTTGTCTCCTCTAAGGATTTCTAAGGGCTTGTCCTTCATGCTACTTTTCTATACAGGTTGACTCTTTGGTCCCTGCCTACATTATGAAGGAATCTAACTCTCCTGATATTCTATAACTCTTTCCTTACTCCTAGTCTATGCACTCCTTGCATGACTCCTGTAACTCTCCACTATTTCTTCTAAGCTTAGAGATGCTTTAAAACACTAAGGGGTTCAGCCGTTTGGAATTTCCTCTCCAGGTCCAAATGACTTGGCTTCTGTCTACGCTAATAAAAGTGTTACCTCTCTTGAGATTTACCTCTCTTGAACCTAAAGAGGTTCAGGACCTCTGCCTTGCCATAAAAATTTTGGTTCCCTCTTGGCACTCCACACTCATCCTCCTGAGCTTGTAATGTTTTAAGACACTTTACCACTAGCACACTCCTTGTGATTTCCTCACAACCCGAGACTTGGACTGTTCTCATCCTTCTACACTCTTTGTAAATACTTTTTGCACAAAGTAAATGTCCCTCCTGATCCTTTGAACTTGAAACAAGCCCACCTCTACGCATGCCTTGGGCTCCCTAAACCTTCACTGGCTTCGAACTTAGAAGATTTTTAGAAAAATTTCCTGTGCTCACCTCTGTGAAAAATTGCACTGTCTCTCCTGAGCTTTTAACTTTCTCAAACTTTTGAGGTCTTTGTCCCCTTACTCCTTCAAAGGAAATACTATTCCCTCCTAGCAACTTCCTACTCAATGCACTCCTTGCAAAGCTAAAAATGTATTCATCAACTCTGGTTGTTCTTTCTTTGGCACATACTTTCCTCTAGAGTGGTCAATAAATATGAGGCTCCTACAACACTGTCCCTTCTGATATTTAAGATTGTTCTAGTGTACCCTCCTGGCACATTCTTTTTGAACTCAAAACAGAATTCAAACATGAAATTGTTGCATTGGGTACAGAGGTATCTATACCTTGTCGTGCACTCCTTCCACCAGCCTAAAAGAACCCAAAATTTTCAGAAACCTGAAAAGATAGAGACGTCTATCTCTCTACTATAAATGAAACCTATTGATACATATACAACATGTTGGAAATATGCCTACAACAGAGATGACGCAGATGATCAAGGCGCAGATGATCAAGGTTGGCGCAGATGATCAAGGTTGTCATTGATGGCAATCGATTGTTTATGAAGAACAGATGCTGAAACA